>LR751573.1:15188-102633 GCA_902729485.2 Mus minutoides | reverse complement strand
AAGTTCCAAAGTTAAACCAGGATCAGATTAATGACCTAAACAGCCCTATATCTCCTAAAGAAATAGAAGCTGTCATTAATAGTCTCCCAACCAAAAAAAGCCCAGGACCAGATGGGTTTAGTGCAGAGTTCTATCAGACCTTCAAAGAAGACCTAGTTCCAGTTCTTCTCAAACTATTCAACAAAATAGAATCTGAAGGTATATTACCCAATTCATTTTATGAAGCCACAATTACTCTGATACCTAAACCCCATAAAGACACAACAAAGATAGAGAACTTCAGACCAGTTTCCCTCATGAATATTATTATGTCCAGTTCCCAATTTGTTACTTGTAACTTTTGGCACCTTTTAGAAATCAAAACTTCCAGTTTGATTCAAATTCACAAAATTATTTTACTCTTTTTCTGTAAAAACAACTGGAGGGATTATGGGGTCCTCCAGGACCCATGATGGGGCGACTCACTGAATGTTGAGAGAATAAGATGTGCATATATGTCTGAAATGGGGTTGAGATTAGGACTAGTTCTGGAATCCTGTGTAAATGCCCCCTGATACCAGCAGTCCACCATCCCAACATCTAGATGAACACCTTAAGGAAATGTTATCGCTAGTCTCTCAGTGATATGTGCCCCAGGTGCCTACTGCCTACTCCTTTCTGCCCTGTATCTCTCTGCCCTGATACCCTTAAACTCTGAGCCACTGCTTATAATCTACATTTGGTCAAGTATCTCCATATTTCTTTGCCAACCTGCTCTCTGATACAGCGTGAACCTTGTTCAGAAACCTTCTCCATACAACGGCACAGTCAGTAGCCAAAGAGCATCTTTCTTAGCTTCTCCAGTTTGAGTGAGGGTCAAGTTCTCTGGGTCTCCTCAAAGAATGTCCACTGGCTTGGAAGCAGAGGAGCTTCCCAGAAGGACTAAGGGTCCTGCAGCTCTTCACTAAAACCTAAGTATCTGCTTGGACCATGCTTAATATTGAATCTTGGGGTAATTTTTTTGTCTGTGCAAACCCTTCCTCATATGACATTTGCATTTGATTGTTGAGGATGAGAGAAATTTCACTTTAGAAAATCGGTTTCACAGCTATTTATAGAATTTACTGTCAGCAGAATCTCCGGGCAGTGTGAAGTGCTTTCTTATTTTCAACTCTGTCTTCCAGAAGTTCCACTTCATTTCCCTTTGTTCCAATCATCTTTTTAAGTGACCTTCTCTGAATGGAGGCTTCTGTTGATGGGCCTCTGTCACTGTGAGACCTCTGTTGATAAGACATCAGTGTCAGTGGATCAACAATGCAAAGGCTTTCGCTGTTGTGAAGAAATCAAACATGGAGCCCAGAAAGGCAGCCAGGTTACCAGTCCCAGAAATCTCATTGTTTTGGAGACTTCAGTTCTTTCACAGCTTATAGGGGGAGTAGGGACAGAACAAATTATTTCCCCATTATAAATTGAATTTTGTACATTAAATATGTTTATACGCACTGTAGGGTATTTTTTCCTATTGCTGTGGTGAAATAACATGACAAATTAAGAGAGAACGGGTTTATCCTGGCTCACAGTTCAAGGAGTCAGTCCATCATTCCATGGAATCCCATGCAGGACCTTGAAGCAGTTGATCACATCACATCCATAAACCAGGAAGCAGACAATGGAACACACATGCAAGTGGTCATTTTATTTTCTCCATTTTATGTAGAAGATCCACAGTCAAGGGAATGGCCCAATCACAAACAAATAAGATGAATCTTCCTGCATCAATTAAGGTAACTAAAACAATCTTCACAGACGAGATCTGCATTTTGTGAGTGGACAGTTGACTGCAGTTATCACAGTATTTAGTTTAACTGGACATAGGGTCAGTGCAGGTTTGTTAGAGTGAAATCCCACTGGAGTGATTGTAGAGTCCCTCAATGTGAGTGGTGTTCTGATATGCAGAGAGCTTTCTGACACTGGCTAATGCAGTGATGCAGTGCAGAGAGGGAGGAGTCCCATCTGTAACTCCTCCAAGGAGGACACCAAGAAAGACGAGGCAAAGACCGTTCTCTGAAGCCCTTGGAGGGAGTGCAGCCTGGCTACCTGATGCATTCAGACCTGCAACCTGATGAATTCTGAGAACATGCATGCCTGTTGTTCTGCTGCTACAAGGACACTCGAACTGTTCTGTTTTGCCTCTGAGTGTAAGCAGAACACACACACTCATTTGGAGATGCATGAGCCTTCTCTGCCTCAGGCAGACCCCAGCATGGTTGGCCATTCTTCCCTGATTTATATAATGAATCCCACATCACTGGGCACCAGTGGAGGATCTGTGAACACACAAGCGCTTTGCATGCATCCGATCTGGCTTGAGAAGAACTGGAGTTACGTATGTTTAGTGAGCATTTGAATGAATACTTATAAAGATTCTTGATCCATATTAAGCTTGATAGCTTTTTCCCAGTGTTTTTTTTGGGGGGGGGGTGGGGCGGGTCACTTAGGGCTGGACATGTCAAAAAGGATAAAAAGGATTACTTTTTTACAGCCAATCATTTGGGGGACAACAATCCTTAAAAATGGAAAATGCTTTGTGCATTGGTCACAGAAATCTCAAACTTCAATAATTTATTTTAGTGATCAGTTCTTCAATAGCCTAGCATCCTAATTAGCTTTAACTGTCAACTACACAGCCAAGAGTCAACTGAGAAGGTTTTATTGAGGGACTCCCCAAATCAGATTGACCTGGTACCTGTCTTTAGAAGGTTGTCTTCATGGTAAGTTGATGTAGGAGGGCCCAGCCAAGTGTGGGTGGCACCATTCTTTAGGCAGGTGGTCTTGATCTGTATAAGAAAGCTATCAAGTAACCCACGATACTGTAAGTGGGCTAGCAAGCAGGGTTTCTCCCTGGTTTCTGCTTCAAATTTCTGCCTTGACCTTCAGTGATAGACATTAACCTATTAAATGAAGTAAACTCTGTTGTCCTATAAGCTGCTTTTGGCCAGACTGTTTTCAGCAACAGTTTGTAACTAGGACATGTAGTAATTTATCCAGGGCCCGTGTCACTTGCAGAATGCATTGGGTCAGTAGTTGTGGGCTGCATACTTCTACATCTTTTAATTGCCCTGAAGCTTGGCATTAAGTCAATGCTAGGATAGCCCAGGTAGCATCTTTCCAAATTACTGGTTCTGAAGTGAGTCTCACAAAGCCAGCATTCTACACTGCTGATGGAGAGTAATTAATCACTTCACTTATCCATATGTATAAGTGAAATTGTGCCATTGTCAAGCAGCCAATGGACAGGTGGTATGCATGTGGAATAAATGGATTAAGTATAAAGAAACGAATGCCTACCCAATGCCTAGCTGTTCTCATGCCCAACTGTAAGTTTATTATAATGTCATCCTGGAGAAGGCATATGTAAGTCACAGAGATTTTGAAACTCTCTAAAGTTGACACTGTGGAGAAATAATGAAAATGAAATTTGAACCTGATTTTCTATAATTTCCAAATATCTCCTTAGAGCATTTATTTTCCTTCCATTATTTAAGGTTTTCTTAGGGTAACAGTATATAACTGAAGGGAATAAATAGATAACTAAGAAAGAAATCAAAATAGAGGAGAAAATAAATTTAGAAGAGGAATTTTAACGACAGAATCTAATCTGCATACATCTGCATATTCACGTATAAAGATTCACACATGCATGCATCTCCCTTCACACACACCCATGCTTGGAGAATGAAATCAAAGGCAAGTCTGGATTTACTGTAAGAAATGGGCTCTGGTTTATACCAATTCCACAGGACCAATGTCTTTTCACTGAGTCAAATCAATGCATATTCTTCAAATATTCTGAGAAAATAGCAGTAAAAACCAACATATACCATTTTATCCCCTTCCATATCTTTGTTTGTATCCTCTCCATAAGCTGGTTGGAAATGTAGAATAATTTGCAATAATATGTGTGTGTGAACAGTAAAAATTATGTGAATGTGTGTGTGTGTGTGTGTGTGTGTGTGTGTGTGTGTGTGTGTGTACTGGAACATTTATGTACATCCACACAGATAGATAATGATAGATGACAGACAGACAGAAATAGATGATTACAATCCAGTAAAGGTAGAATACATCACTTGTTCTCACAATATCTCTCATTAAAGTGTCTTCGTAAACTTTAGAATTGATTTCAGTTCATAGCCAGAACATAGTGAATCTGATGTTTAGCCTGTGTTCCCAGTTGGAGCAGAGAAGTCCTCTATAGAAGAGAAACACATTTCTCATTCGGATCTCCATTCAGATCCTCAATGAGTAAAACATAAAGTTAATTTAAAACAATATCTTTCCTTCTACCAAGAGTGAATTAATATTTTTAATTATTATGCCAAATTATACTACTTTCCACTAATGTATATTTCCATACATGTTTGTTCAAGATTAGCTTTAGTGTATTTCATAATGTTGAGTCACTAGACAAAATCTACACAAAATATGTTATGTGTATTCACAAAATACTATCATTTTCTATTCTCCCACACATAAAACTCCTCTACAGCTACTCTGCATACATTTAATACAGAAATGAATTGTATAAAACTTGATACATAAATTGTGTCAGTAAAAATAACATATTATTGCCACATTTTATTGAACAAAAGAACTGCTCATATGTAGAATGTGTCTGTTTACCCATTTCCCCAGCTTTAAAAGGAAGATGTGTTTAACAGGTTTTATGTACTGAAGTATATCTACATGGAACTGACAGTAAACAAGGAGATATAATCACAATCTAAATTTTAGGCAAATCTCGGGACCAAACTCATGAAGTACTGAAATTACATCTGAAAATTTCTTCAGTTCTGATAAATAAATAAATAAATAAATAAATAAATAAATAAATAAATATTCACTCACACATGCTTTATGGGATAGTAAACCAATACAATGAAATTTAGCATATATGCAAATGTTTCTCCTACACTCAGACACAACTCCTACACTGGAGATTTACATAAATGCATATTTTTCTCATACAGATGTCGCTCCAGTACATTCTGTTATAATAACAACATTCAATACAAACTTAACTGTTTACCCTTAATAAAATTCTGTGAGATATTCTTCAGAATGTAATGGGCTTGAGAAAGCTCTATCAATACAGGACACTGTTCAATCCTTTTCCTTAGAAATTATAGATATAGACATTTATTTGTTGTATGATAGATATATATTAATATAAAGAGAAATTGAGTTGTTACTTATGAGATTTATTGGATCCAAATTAGATTTAAAAGGCTATATTTTTGTCAAACCAATATAAAGCCATTAAGAGTAGAATAGCTAAGGTGCTTTTTCAATTATTCATCCACAGGAAATATTCTAAAAAAGGCAATAACACACTGAGAAATATAGTTATCCTTACTGCTCTATTTAAGTGCATTTGATCAACATAAAATAAATTAGCCACTTATATGTAAACATTATTTTTAATATTACACATAACCTTAAGAAGGTTACTTCTATATTTTACTTGAGAAAAAATTGGAACAACAAAATTAATATACATTGCTCTATTAAGGAGTAGAATTTTTCACATTCCAATCTATTTTACACTTGGTTGGTGTCCAACTTATGGATTTTATATAGTAATCTTAATATCTCTTAAATAATAAGGAAGCTAACTTATTAAGACTCCTATGCCTATTTTGACTTATGTATGTCTTAATATTAAATTCAGACACTGAAAAACCTTAGGTGACTTACTTGTGAATACTTGCCAGACTTTTTCTCCACAGTGTATTTTGGGGAAAGAAGAGTTGATAACAATAAAATAATTTTATCTCTTGTATCAATCCTTCCAATGCCATCTCTGCAAATATGTCTAAAGAAAAAAAAAAGGAAGAGTTTCACAAGGATATTGATTGTAGAAACATAGAAATGTAGATAGAACTCAGGTAACATGAATCAATTCTCAAATATAATCAAAATAAAATCAACTAAATCATAGAAATAGGGAATATGAAAATACATTCATAGCAGTCTGGTATAAGGTCACTAAAATTGACTGATTCAAGTTCTGAAGAAATTATAGCTAATAAAATTATGTTAGCATATAGTAATTGGAAATAATGCAGCCAAATATCCATAAAGATTTTCTGTGATTTACAGAATTCTGAATGTTTACTATATTTTAAAACTTTACTGATTTTTCTTATTTTTTATCATAAATATTTACTAGTTTTCTTTTTTCTTTTCAAAATCAACCTCAAGCAACCAAGAGATATTTCACTGAAACACACAAAAAGGACTCTCATACCCAGCAACATTGGGAACACAGTTAGACTAAAACCCACACAGGCATATTTAATACTGCGAATTGTATCACATAGTTAAAGGAAATGGAAGTAAGATAGTTACAACCCATAATTGGACTAATGTAAGTACATATTAGAAAAAATACTTTGTTAATACATTCACTGATGAATAAGGGACAAAATTATATGATGCTCTCCCTCTTCTATTCAGGCCCTGGAATGGTGCTGAGACTACTAGCTCGCTAGCTTCCTGGATTCTCTTTGGAAGAATTATAATATCTTCTTGGGATCTGAATACTTCCCATGTTTGCAAATTGTAAACATAATGGGCCAATGGTGAAGGCTAGAGGAGCCAATTTTGAACCTGTTTGAAAGGATTGGAAGGTTTGACTTTGTTGTACTTTTGTTGGACAAGATATATCACTGAGAGTGGGCTTTGAGGTTTTAAGAACCAACACAAGGCCAGATATCTATTTCTCCCTCTCCTTCTTCCTGTCTGTCTGTCTGTCTGTCCGTCCGTCTATTTATCTCTCCATCTCTATCTCTGTCACTGCCTGCTTGCTACCTATAGATCAATCAAATGTTAAGCATTCAGCTGTTGTTTCAGTTCCATGCCTTTCTGCTTTCCACCATGAAAATAATGGACTAACCCTCTGAAACTGTAAGGGAGTTCCCCCCTGCTGAAATGCTTTCTGTTGTAAGAATTGCCTTAGTCATGAGTATCTTTTCACAACAACAGTAGAGTGACTAATTCACAATCTAACAGCAAATGTCCTGTTCCTCTGGCATGGGACATTCCTGAGCCATATGTTTAGGAGTTGTATAGCCACAATTGATATATTCATAGTGCATATGTTTTTTTTTTTTAAGCTTAAGATGAAATGAAGCACCCATCATGGAGAATTTTGGCACTGTGATCAAATTAATCACCAACTAGAATAATTGTTTGACTTAAACTTCAAATTATCCCTGGATAGTTATATACATCTCTTATCCTGTCTTCTCCAATGTAGCCCACTAACAAAATAAAGAATGGAGAAGGGAGTATTGTATTTTTCCTTGTTGGATAATGGTGCAGCTACCATCCTGGTTGCAAAGTCACACACAGATCCATTTTTATAGCCTTCGCCATTCTCCAAAAGCTCTTGCAGCTTGGATCTGTCACTAATGAGTCTATTTGATAAAAATTCAAGCCCATTGATGAATTGCCACATTAAGCTGGTGTTAAATTTCACATTCAACTCTGAAAATTCTACCTTGGAACCCCTGAACCCTGCCATGTGCATTTTTATTACACAAAGTATTTTTTTTTTAATTGAGGGAAAAACCAAGGAGGAAAAAAAGCATGTGGATACATACCACTGTGCAACATGATTTTTTTTTTACCTTAAATCAAACCTAGACAGTAAATTTAAATATTTAAATATAGGATAACTATTTTGAAACTAATTTTGACTTAGAGAAAAGAATATATCAGAAAGATCCAAAGTCAGCATACAAAAAGATACCTATATAGTCATGCTGTTTGCTATACAATCCATAGATAAGTTATGGATTCAGCTTCAATTCCCAAAAACACATAAAAAATGTGTGTGTGTGTGTGTGTGTGTGTGTGTGTGTGTGTATGTGTGTATGTGTGTGTGTGTGTACACATCTGTGTATTTGTACACAGGAGATTTATTCAGCCATATATACACAAAATCACAGTGCCGTTTTGAAGAAAATAGAAGTTGATACTATCCTATAGAGAGAGATGAGCTATATACAGAAAGATAAGTATCATATGTTGTCTTTCATATGTAGAATCCATATTTTAAAGTGTTTGTGAGTGAGTGTGTGTGTGCATGTATGTGACATAAAAGTCAGTGCAGGCTTATCAGGGACAAAAGACCTGAAGAAGGGAAGTATGTGTATAAAAGTGGGTCAGAAGGCTGAATACAAGCAAACACATGAAATGTATCCATGAAAGTATCATAAAAAAACCATTACTTTGTAGAATGACTATATCCAATACCAACAAATGAAGAGACTTCTAACATACTTAGGATTCATGGAGGGTGCTCCTCTGCATTTTCATATGCCCCTGCTTTGGGCTCATAAGTTAATGTTTTAAGGTATCACTAATTAGGTAATAAAATGCAAATGAGATCCTTCCCCAAGATCTATCCTCCATCATCTCCTTTATGTTGATTTCCATATCTGAATCATTTTACAACTATCAACAAAAATGTGTGGGAAGCTCATTTTATTTCATTTTGTACAAAACGTGGCTTCTGCTTTAACTCTGATTTGATAGGTATTGAAAGGTGCCTACCTCTTTTGCAAAGTAATCAAAACCTGGAGAAAGCCTAGTGAACACCATGAGAAAAGCTTCAACAATGGCTGACTTTCAACAATGCAGAGTCCAGAGGAAAATGTAGGCACGGATTAAAAAAAAAGTACTATATGCATCACTTGTGTAACTAAATATATCTAGATATATTTTAGTTACTTGTGTAACTAAATGTATCTGTGTATTCACACATTTTCTTACATCCAGTATGAAGTTCAATTTATAAAGTGATCTGATGTGTCAGATTTGGGCTTTAGATGTTTGCTGTTTAATATTTCCAGAGATGTTGAGCTTATCTGCCCCCCAATATAAGATTAAGCTCTTACTGTTTCTCTCTTAGCAAGGGCTTTATGACTGATGTCCTCAATCAATCATCTGCTCCCCCTTAGTCCATTGCCCACAATCCACCTACACTGTGAATTCTAGAGGGTGGACTCCCTGAGCCATTCACAATGGGGAAGGAGATCTGTAAGAATCACTGGCCTTCAGGACAAGCTCCTCCCACCTCCACCCTGCTATGCCTTCCTGTTTTCCACACCAGTGTTTTGTTTTCTTGATCTGTGAGTAAAATGTGCAGCTACTGTCCTCCACCGTGACCACGCATGGCCAGTAAAATTGCACTCAGTAAGCACTCAAGCAACTCGGAACTGTGAATACTGGAATGGAGTGCTGGACTCTCCAGTCAACCAAGCGACAATAATAATAAACAGCACAAAGTGAGGTAATCCAGATCTAGAAAGACAATGCTACTCCCCCCTCCCCCCCCCGCCCCATTTGCAGTCTCTTACTTCTTAGGCAAGTGTCTATAGCTTAGAATGCATATTGAGGCCATGAAACTAGACAAGAAGCCATCAGAGGAGAGGGAAATGAAGAGCTCTTAAGGGAGGGAGAGAAAGAATACTGGAACTATGAAACTAAAGTTGGGGCATACTAGGTGTGGAAAGGCTTAGGCTGGGATGGGAGTGGGTGGAAAGGGGAGAGGCAGGTTAGAGTTAGAGTAAAACTTAAGGATGCATTAAAAAGCCATGTAGAAACCTATCGTTTTCAAAACTTATTTTAAAAAATACAATAAAAATGTTTGGATGGAGGTGACTCGAATGGGTCGATAATGCTCCTCTCGGGAACCCATAGATGATGACAGTATCAGGGTCAGGTGTGGGGTACCAGTCGTTGGCCAGGGAGGCCCTTGAGTTACTCAAAACACTTCAGCGGTTGCCATTGCTCTCATTCGAACACCAGAACTGCATGGTAAGACCCTCTCATTGAAGATACGACATACGTTGGTTGGTTGCCAGAGGTAGAGAAATATAAACCCTCCTCCATGCTCTGTTTAATGAGTCAGAAGCGGCTGCTAGGGGAGAAAGATTGTCTCACCCCACCACAAACCCTGAGAGCTACAATGACTTGCTGCTGCTCATGGGTTTGTGTTTTGTTGGCTTGCAGATTTGCTTGGTTTTGTTTTATCTCTATGGCTGCTTTTGTGTCTTTGAACTATAACTCCAATATTTGTAGCAACTGCTACAAAGACATCGTGAACAGATTGAAGTATCTGGCGATTTGCAGTCAGTTTCCCAATTTCTGTACGTATGAATGTTTTGGTCATGTCTGCACATTATCTTGCCCAGAAAACATAATTTTATGCATTTTGCTAAGTATTGTTCAAGTGTGTCATATTCATGCATACTGTTTTCCACAGAGCTAACAAATTATTCTGGTGCAATAGAGAACATGTTGCTTTTGACATGCCTTGTCAAATATTTGAGCCAGGAACTTTAGCAATACTGTAAATAATTATTTTTTAAATATTTGATGTTTTCAATGTTAGCTATTTAAACAATTTAAAATAATTGAACAAGGAACATGTGAAAAAATTTAACATGATCACTAATTGCATTTTTCCATCACAATTTAATATTCTTGAATGATCACATATTCATTTGTTCATCTCTTTCCAGACACTTACTGACTGCATTTTGTTGCTACCAGCGTACTTTCCCTAAACATTTCCTCACATGTAGCCATGACTAGACTTTAATTTTTATTTTTCAGCTCCATTTTTCCCCTGTGAGGTACAATTTACATGTAAGGAAATGCACAGATATTAAGAGTATTCTACTAATTGCTTCTCTAATGCTGGGATGAAACACCATGACAAAGTTAAATTCTGGGAGGAAGAGTATACTGAATCCTGCATGACCATAGCCACTGCAGAAGAGGTGGTATAACAGAGTTCCTGCCCCTGGAGCAGAGCCAGCAGGGTGTGGGCCTCCATGGGTATTGGCATTCGATAGGCATGAGGCTTGTTTGTATAATAATGTACATAAGTTACTTTATGTTCCTCCTTTGGGAAAAAGTCTCCCTGCCAAGGTTATTGGGGAATGTCCTCTCTTCCAAGGTTAATGACTCCATGATAACCACTGACATCACAAGTGGAGTCTGGGAGGTGAGGGTGTGTCTAATATCCTTAGCAAAATGGTAAACACTGTGACCTTAAGTATAGCCCTTGAGACTGTCTAAAAAAATGAGTTCAAAAATATATAATTTCTGAACTATGCACAATATAAGGAGGTAATATTGTATGAGGAGTTTAACAGATCTAAAAGAAAAACTGAAGCTGCAGTAATAAGCCAGTTTGTCAGAAAGATACAAAGGCAGGCAGATTCCTAAGTTCAAGGTCAGCCGGGGAAAGGTTAAGTTTATGCCCTGGCAGGGTGGAAATGGTAACCTCAGGATGGGATCTCACCCATCTATCTGATTTTCTGTGCTTACAAAGGCAGGCAGATCTTTGAATTCATTTGCAATGTTTGGTGTTTTTTTTTTTTTTTTTTTTAATGTAATTGTTGTCTTTTTCGATGAATCAAGGGCTAAGCCGGGCATGGTGGCGCAAGCCTTTAATCCCAGCACTTGGGAGGCAGAGGCAGGCTGATTTCTGAGTTCGAGGCCAGCCTGGTCTACAGAGTGAGTTCCAAGACAGCCAAAGCTACACAGAGAAACCCTGTCTCAAAAAAAAAAAAAAAAAAAAAAAAAAAAAAAAAAAAAAAAAAAAAAAAAAAAAAAAAAAAAAAAAAAAAAAAAAAAAAAAAAAAAAAAAAAAAAAAAAAAAAAAAAAAAAAAAAAAAAAAAAAAAAAAAAAAAAAAAAAAAAAAAAAAAAGAATCAAGGGCTAAGGTCATAAAATTCTGATTCATGGAATAATCAAAAGTGAACCTGGTTGAATAAATGAATTAATATATGAATAAAAGACTGAGCTTTGGTTTGCAAAAGAGAGCTACCCAGAGAGAACTTCTTGGAGAGGAAACTCAGATCTTTTAGAATTTTTCTAACAGGATTTCTGACCTTGGTCAGAAAACCCAAGGATTATTTAGAGAGCTAACACAGGTCTTTCATAATTTTTCTAGCAGTTTTTCTGACTTTGGTTGGAAAACCCATGAGCTATCCAGAAAGCCTTTAGAATTTTTTTTTATAGCAAGAGATGATGTCTCAAGGAGAGAGAACTATCTCAAGAGAAAGCTGGCTCTACAGAAAGCTATCTCTAGCAGACTACAGAGCCAAGAGCTGTCTACAGAGAGCTGTCTAGGGAGCCATCTCAAGCAGGCTACAGAGCTGTCAGCTTGTTCCCAGGATTGACTGTGAGTCTCTTGTTTAGTAGTTCCCAAACACCCCTTCCTCAGGACCCTCAACCAAGCTGGTCTTTGGCAGGGGCATATTTGGCCTTTTGGTTCATAAGAGAGACCATAATGTCAGGGACAGCATAACAGTAGGTGACAGGTATACCTTTACAGAGCTTCGTCCACTGAGGGTGCAGCTCTGATATCTCTCCTTGAGGCCACATGTGTCTATTATCTGGTGTAACGTTCCATTTTCATAGTCAGTTTCCATTGCATGATCACACTCTGCTTATGGACAAAAGAATGGGACATTTCCCACTTTGGAAAAGCACGGAATGAAGTTCCATTCTTCCACCAATCTTTTAGTCCTCTCTATTTCCTTGTGAAAATTCTTGCCTTGAAATCACTCGGCCATTGGTTGGTTAGGTGTACTTTTCATATACAGAGAAACTTCCTGCCAGGCCTTCATATGTTTGTACAATTCGCATTCCTATAATTTTACACCTTTGCAAAGATTGGTAATGTCAGTATGCTTAATAACTAATCTTCAGAAATGACCATTTTGTATTGGAGAACCAACAAGCTTCCCCAGGGAAAATTGTTTCTCCTAATCTCAGCATTTCTTAGTTGACTTCTTTGTGTAGGGTTACAGCCTCTTGGGCTTTCCTCTGTCTACATTAGCATGTCTATTACTGTTGTCTGGTCATCCTTGTAAACATATATAGATATAGGTAACATACAGACTGAGTATGCTGTACTTATGTATTTAGGAATATATATATATATATATATATATATATATATATATATATATATATATAAAAGAAGTCATGAATTTGAAAGAGATCACATGTGGGAAAGTGTGCAAGGAGGAAGAAGTAGGGGAGGAGTGTAATTATATTGTAATTTCAAAGAATAAAGGAAATGATTAAAAATAATTCTCCAACTAGATACAAGGCATTTCCTTTTAATGTTCATCTCTCTGATGACTGATGATACTGAACATTTTTTGTTATTGTGAATTGTTATAATGTTGGTGTTTGCTTCCAAAATGACTGTGTTAAAATAAAATTACCATAAACATCTGATGAAGAATACACACACACACACACACACACACACACAAACTATTATGTTGCTTTATAAGAAATCTCCTCCCCCCCCATTAATTTTCATTACATGAAGAATCACAGCTGCATCCTCTGTAGGAGCACCTCAGATACATGCTGTTTCAAATACGTACGCCTGCAGACACAGAGGATTATAGGGATCTAACACCCAGTGCCCCTGGAGCACAGCCTCATTTCGGTGCCTTTTGTGGCTGATGTTTTATCATTTCGTTTGGCTTCGCACATGGCAGAGACCCGCTCTTCTGCACATTTCCCAGTTTCACAGTATGTCTGAAACTGTGACCTGTGTGCCTCCTTAGCACCACAGCAGAATGGGAGTATCTCAAAACCCAAATTACATCCTGCACAGTCATTCCCGTCCACCTGTAGCTCCATCTAGAAATGTTAAACTGGCTTAAATAAGTTATTGATTTTTTTCTTTCATTTTTTTCTCATGTCCGAAGTCTGCCAGGTCAAAACTCCCATATAATCCCATTTCTTTCTTTCTGTTGAATTTTGGCCCATCATTTCTTTCAAGACCTGGCTCATATCACATTTGTGCACAGATGTCAACCTGGTGCAGAAAATCCGGGGTAAATTGTTCTCTACTTCAGGTCTTAATGCTTTCAATAAGTGCTCTTTTGTGGGTTTCTAAGCCAACTGCACCGCTACAGCAGTGTACAACATCACCCATTAATAGTTTGCATGCTGTTTCCATTCTGTAAATTATAATTTTTCTCAAAGTCATAAGACTTTGAACTTTAACAGCTTTGTTTTAAATCTCAGCTTCAGGAATCCAGTATATGGAGTGTGTCTAGCCATTTGAAAAGAATTATATAAAATCCAAATGTGTGTGTGTGTGTGTGTGTGTGTGTGTGTGTGTGTGTGTGTGAGAGAGAGAGAGAGAGAGAGACAGAGACAGAGACAGAGACAGAGAGAGAGGGAGACAGACAGACAGACACACACACACACACACACACACAGAGAATTAAATAAAGTCCAACATTGACTCAATTATGCAATGAAAACAATACACCATGCTTAACCCAGTGTTTCTGCATCTATCTTTTTCTTGCGGTATAAAATTACCTTGCAGAAATCCAGTATGACTTGCACATTTGATAGTCAGCCATTTGGCCAGTTTCATTTAGTGTTGGCTGAGGAGGAACACTGTGTGCCATGTACACTATTCCAATTATTGATTATACTTTAACACACCTTCCAAGATCAGGGGCGTGGATATTCTTGCTCTAGGGCCTGTGTGTAGAGAATAGTCATGGGGGAGGCAACTCTCCTGTTCCTTGTGCCACCAGCCAAGGTCTTTCACTCTTGCAGCCAAGCTCAGAAGTAAAGTTCAAGGCAGTTTCTCTCACATCTGCCCAGTCCCTGCAGCTCCTGTCTCTCCAGCTGGCCAGCTTGGGCTTTTTCACAGCATGGATGTCACAGTGTAGCCAAACATCATCTATGGAAGCCTGAGCCCCATTGGTACTTTCATTTATGGAAAGGACAAACAGCTGGAGGTCGCCTAAGATCCATCCTGCTGGAGTGAGAAATTAACACCTCCCTCATCCCAACTCCTCCCCTTTATTAGTAGATATAGGTCTCAGTCCAGTCTCAAGGGGAAGAAGAGAAACCACCATTTCTTCCTCAAGGCTGGTGATGGCGAGAGTGTTCCCGGTTTGTTTAATGTGCCTTGGCATTGCTTATTAGATGTGTGTCTAGTTGCCTAGTTAGACTTGTTTTATCAGGATTGACTGGTTCCTTGGAGCTGTGTAGTGTCGCTCCAATAGTTATGATCTGGATTCTTGACAAGTCCATGGATTGATGGAAGGCTTAGCTGAGTCCATCTCCAAAAGCTTTTTGGTCACATTTCACTTTACATTGTAGAACATAAACTAGGGCCATGCAAATAATTTAACACTCACCTCCAAATAAGACCATAGGAGGGGCAGTTTGGGCGCGGGGGCAGAGGAGAAAGTCTATACAAAGCCCCTGCTCTGTAGATTCATCTCAGTAAAGAACAGCTGATGCATGCTGTTGACTTTACAGAAAAAAAATTATTTCGGAATACTTCAATGTATAGATCAAGCTTACTCTCTCCTTTAAACAGTTGTGAGAGCCTTTAACCGCTCACAAATTCAACTGCTTGTCCCCACAGAGTATACAATTCAGACTGATAGCATGAAGAGTTCCTGATTGAATCTCTACAAAGGAAGAAAATGAGAGGCATGAAGTATGACCCTTAAGCACAATTTATATCACCCAGACAAATGGAAACCAGACAAACGGAAATTCCATTCCTCGTGCATCATTAACCTGAGGGTTAGATACTGACATTTCTCAGATGCCTCCATTCTAAATTAAGGTGTGTGTGTGTGTGTGTGTGTGTGTGTGTGTGTGTGTTTGTGTTTGTGTGTGTACTCAGGCACTCACATATGTATGCACACGTATGAATATGCTTACTAAAGGTTTCCTTACCAGCATTTTATTCCATGACATTTAAGTTTTTCATATTAATAAAATGGTTTCAAAGGATCATTTTATATTTCAATAGAGAAGTCAAATTGAGCCTATTAATTACAAGGGAAGGACAACAAAAATCACATTTGATTTTCTTGTTATTTCTTCCTTCTTCCAAAAGGCAAATGAAGAAATCCTGAGCCCTGGGGAGAGGCAGGATTCTCTTGGTAGACAAACACTGGTTTCAACTTTACCCTGCTTCTTCGAGATCCTTCCCTCAGGTCTCTGATGCAGAAAAGCACCTTCACCTTATCTAGCCCTTTCACTTGCTTTTTAAATTAAGTTGCTTATAATTACTGAAGAAGACACTAGGTTCTGTTATAACACTTGCATACATGCATATCACTGCATGCGGTGCCTTTTCTGAGGACACCCCTCGTTCCAGCAATTTGTCCAGGGCTGTGGGACGCAATGGTTCTGGAAAGAACTAAGTCAACACCACCCACTCACTACATTAAGGTCATTAGGCACATCAGGTGAGGAGGATTTTGTGGGTTCCACTCAAGCCAATTTAAACTAACAAATTAAAATGAAGTCTGCCCTTGCTGGCTGTTTCCTGTGCTGCTCCATCAGGCCTCACTCTGGAGTCTGAGTTCCCTGTTGTCTTACATAAACAGGAAGTCCTCACGAGCAGAGCAGGGGTATGTTAATGACAACTGCCACTGCTGAATTTAGATTTATCTTCTTATAATTGTCCCCAATTAGAAGCTACTAGGAACACATCACAGAACACTGATAAGGGAAAATAATGTTTCATTTAACAGGAAGCTCCAGTGAGTGAAATCTTGCAATAGGCTTAATTAGAGAGAGGAGAATTAGTTTGCTCAAGTCTACACGTTGGACAGAACGTAACTGAAAACAAAGGACATCCAGTAAAGAAGAAAACAATCCAATGGTATTTGACAAGTGTGTTCCTTTTGCATGTGTAAGTGCAACCTTTGGTGGGGACATGGAGAAGTAATTTCACTTTCTCCTTTGAAAGGAATACACTGACTCTAAGAGAAAATGGCTGTCATCCCCCATCACTCTGGCTTTTCCAGTCTTTCTTCCCCTTCCCTTCTGCTGTGCCACCTCTTCCTTCTGGGATGATCTCTGAGCCTTGGGAGAGGAAGTGTGATATAGATGTGTGTGAACTCACAGCAGCCAGGATCCCACGAAGAAGACTTTTGCAAGATGGAGCCAGAAAAACATCCCGGGATAGAAGAGAGCTTGACAAAGTCCCATCTCTAGCTGGGGAGACATTGGTACTCAATGGCTGCTAAGGGAAGAACACTCACTCTTCTCCAGAGATGTGAGTTCACCGAGGCTACCCACACTTTAGGAGATAGCCCTGTACCCATTAGTACAAAGGTAGGAATGAGTAGGTTTAATCAATACAGTGTGTGTGTGTGTGTGTGTGTGTGTGTGTGTGTGTGTGTGTGTGTGTTGGTGTATGGAACTCTCAAATAATAAATAATAAGGAACCCAAGAGACAAAATGGTCATGTAAACTTAGATGTGTAAAATATAAAAATAAAAGTTCACCGTTGATGTAAATGATGGTGCACTATTAAATGTAGTTAGTGTTCTTAAAGGATTAGCCACCTAGTATGATTGGGGGTGGGGAAGGAGGGTAGCAGGGCATGTCTGACTGGTGAATGTTTTTATTCCAGACAAGGTGTGCCAATCAAAACATTCACTCAGTAGAGGAGTTAGTTATTACCATAGTGCTTTATGGCAAATATAATAAACTCAATTTTGTCATAGTCATTTTCCAAAGAAGAGAGAATTCTTAAAAAAATAAAAAAATAAAAGGGAGGGGAAGTCACTTAGAAGACACTCTGAACTCTCTTCTCTATCATGATTCCTACCCATGAGCACATAGTGCATGAGAGCCAATCCCTGAACTCTCCATGCATTGAAACACAAATTATGTCAATGTGCTTTTGATAAGTAATAAAACAGGGTGGAGTCTCAACCCATGCAGAGCCTGATTCAGACATACCAAGACAGAGAGCTGAGATCAGGACAGGTTGCAAGAATCTGCGTAAGCCCCCCAGGCTCTCCAGAAGACCTGGCTTCTGCTCTTCCACCAGTGCACAGTCTCTGACCACGTGTAGGAGGCACCGCCTGGCTCTGACCTCCTGCGGATGCGCCCGCCTTGGCTCTGACCGCCGGCTAGGCCGCCTGAGCTCCGGGAAGGCCGTCTGGCTCCGGGAAGGCCTGCAGATCCACCCCATTACAAGATGGCGCAGGACTGGGAGGCTGCCTGGGAAGAGAGCCTAGTGTTAGTGCGCATGTGCAGCTCTCTCCTCAGGCCCTCCTCAAGCAGTAGCCCCTCCTGAAGGGAAAATATTCTAATGAGGCACTGCTTGTGACACCAATGAATGGGCAATATGCTAATGGATGTGGCTTGGTGCACCAATCTGCAACCACTACGACACCCCCTCCCCTACCCTGGGAGACTATAAAAGCAGCAGCTCTCCTGCTGTTCAGGGTCCTGGGAATCTACAAGCAAGGCACTCCAGAATAAAGCTGACTGAGAAGATCCCCGTGGTGGCGTGACTTTCTTGCTGGTCGACGGAGGCAGGGAGGTGCGCTGCAACCACGTGTGAGCTAAGATTACTTGATTGGATTCTGCAGTATCAACGACAGGAATGCTGTGCATATTTGATCGGAGCAGAGTCTCCCTCCACCCCCCTTCCAGACTTGAGCTTGAGCGACTCGGCTAGGTGTAGTGAAACTGAAGAGAGGCATGAAGGTTGGCTAATCCTCTGCCCCTCAGGACTTCACATCATTTAGTTACGGTGCTATATAAGCCATCCATCATGTTGACACAATGTAAGAAGCCCACTCCACATATAAGATACACTACGTGAAACGCTCAGAGAAAGATGCTGTGAAAGGGAGGCAAGGGACCGGAGGGATGGACCAGTTAGTAGCACCAGGCTTATCTTGCAAACACAACAATATAAGTATCAATCCCTTAGACCCCACATTAAAAAAAAACAAACAATCCTGTGTATGGTCACATGTATTGAAAATACTAAACATGGGAAATGAGAGAAAAATACGGGAGGAAGAATATGAATTTTTAACTATAAGCATAAATTTTACTTTTTGTTTATGCTGTCCTATGCCAGAGTGGGTAATCTAGGTGGTGAATCACTGAAATCATAGAGCAGACGTCATAGTTTGTGCCCTGTGCATGTGTGTGCATTTGGCTCTGCTAGGCTCAATGGATTCACTGCAGGAAGCTGCTCTCTCTTTCTGTCCCACTTGCCTGACATGAGCAGGTTCAGCATTCTCTTACCCAAAAGTCCAAATAACGTCCAGCCGTGGCTACTGGGTCTCCTCAGGCTAGCTTGGGTGTTGGCTGACAAGGGAAGGAATGTGAGGAAGAGATGCCATAACTCCTTGACAGTTCCTGTTTCTGAGAAGAGCTTGTCCTCCTTATACAGAGCCATGAATCAGAGGCAAAGCCTGGCCTTCCGGACCTGTTGACACTCCTGGTTACTTTGTACTTAAGAGGACATACACACGTGGTGTGTGCTCTGAGTCTCATTCATGGCTCCAGCAGGAAAGAGTGTCAGTGAGCTGCAGAGTAAGAAGTTATGGTGTGGATTGTACATAGCTGTACATAGCTCTTTCATTCACACACCTGGTCCGCTCCTGAATGGAGTGAGTCGCTCCTGTACAGAGCCCTGGGTATAGAGAACATAGAGACATTGCAAAGTTCTAGCCAAGGCCATTAGGATTATGGGCATCAAATGTCATTTACAATGGAAAAAAATAAGCACAAATAATGTCAACTAGGAAGATGTTTTAAATATCTTAAGATGTTTTCATTTGTGGCTCTATAAAAAATTTGAAACTTTTTTTTAATCAAGAACTCTTATTCAAATCCTCATTTCTTCCCAAACATAATAATTCAGAAAGAACTGTTGTTTTGCTCCTACATAAAGTAAGGGATCTCATCTAATCTTTCAATTTCAGCTATTCTATATGAAACTTGGGAGAGTATTCTTAAATGTGAAATTATATTTTTAGCATAATATATATGGAAAGCAATGGGCAAATCAAGGAGACTAATTTCTAGGCACTGGGATAGTGATTTATAAGACATCCACACAAATTCCCTCTGCAGTCACTCCTCTGCAGATTAGCAGGAAGAACAGGAGCCTACCCACTAGGCAACACCCTATATTTTATCCATGTTTGCAGAGAGGGAGTACATTGCATTATGTGAGATGTGGATTTTACAAGCATGCATAAGAACTCGCATTTTGCTCAAGGATATGAAGCCAAACATCACTTTAAATCTTTCTTCAAATCACAGGACAATAGAAAGAAATTTGGGCTTCTGATGAGCAGAGAATCTGAGGTATGACCCATGACCTTTTCACCAATGTTAGGGTAGTTCTTACACCTGATTGGCTATGTGATTCCTATATTCTATTACAGGGCTAACAGCTCATTCACGGAACAAAGCATCAATGAGCTTGGGCAGGTCCAGTCAGCTCTGATAAGAATAAAGAACAAAAGGATAGTCACAAGTGAACACATTTCTTTTTCCTTTTTCCTTTTTTTCTGTATGCCTATATGTCTTAGGGTTTTACTGCTGTGAACAGACACCATAAACAATGTAAGTCTTTTAATGGACAACATCTAATTGGGGTTGGCTTATAGGTTCAGAGGTTCAGTCCATTATCATCAAGGTGGGAACATGGCAGCATCTAGGCATGCATGGTATATGTAAAGCTGAGAGTTTTACATCTTTATCTGAAGGCTGCTAGTGGAAGACTGACTTCCAGGCAGATAGGATGAGGGTCTTAAAGCCCATGCCCACAGTGACACACCCACTCCAACAAGGCCACACCTTCCAATAGTACCACTCCCTGGTCCAAGCATCTACAAACCATCACCCCATCTCCATCTCTTCCTTCTCTGTCATTATTACAGTATCCCTGATCTCCATTTTGTTCTAGTTTATATTACATGAGAGAACAAGCTAACAGCATCCTGTATACAGAAACAAAACAAAACAAAACAGGTCAGAGTGTAAAAATAAAGCATGATCAAACCACACTTTAGTTTTGTTTTGGTTTTTATTTGTGAATATTTACAGACTCATGAAAATACAAAATAAATTACAGAGAAAGCTCCCTTGTAACTATGCCTGTTCCCCTGTAACTTTGCCTATCCCACATATAAGGCATTGGTAGAATCCAGAATTTCCTACTTTTAATATACACCTCCCATGTGTGCAAGTATGTGTGTGTGTGTCACATACACACACACACACACACTCACACACACACACATGCACAGAGAGAGAGATTTTTGTGTGTGTTTAGTTCTATGAGAATGCATCAAACAAATGGCTTTGTGTTTGTACCACCAATATCAATATTCTAACCACTCCATCACAGAATGACTCCCTCTTCCTGTACTATCCCCTGACCTATCCTTAACACTTAGCTGTCACTGATCTTTTCTTCAGTCCCCTAATATTGTACTTCAAGACTATTACTTCTTTTTTAAAGGCATCTTAGTCTTTTGAGGATAACTACTTACTGTGTACTAAAAAGCCATTCTTTCCCTTGCTGTGGAGGTTTCCGTAGCGTACTGTATCATGCCGTTCGCTGCACAGCTGCTGAGGGACATCTGGCTGGTGTTCTAGCCTTTGGTAGTTATGAATAAATCTGTTGTGAAGATTTATACATCCATTGATTTTTTTTTTTCTTTTACTAAATGTTACATGAGTTCAAGTGGCTCACATGGTCAGAAGGCTGCTACTGCCTTTCAGGACATAAAGACAGAAGATGTGATGGCCACTGGTGTTTATGGATACCCTGTGGTTTCTGCTCTATAAACAGTCAAAGTGTACTGTGACTTTGTAAGCGGAAGTGGATGCAGAGGAAGAAGCCACAAGTTCTAGTGCGACTTCCAGTTTCTGTTGTCTGCACTTCCTCTTGTCTTCAGCCTTTCAGGGAGTTTTATAATTAGTCAAAAGAGCTGAGCTGTGGTGCAGGGCTTTAATCCAGGTACTTCCTGGGGCAGTTACAGGCAGATTTCTGACTTCATAGGCCAGCCTGTGTCTACAAAGCAAGTTCCAAGAAAGCCAGGGCTAAACAGAGAAACCCTGTCTTGAAAAAGTCAAAGTGGAATTTAATTTTTACCAATTGTGTATTGTTACTCATTTCTTTTCTCTTTCCTGAAGAATATGAGACCATTGCTTGCATATATTTCCATTGAAGATCTAAGAGGAGGAAACTTCATTTATACTAACAAATTATATTATTCCATTAAAATATGTGACCAGGCTTTAACATGTTTGCAACAGGTTAGATGGATGGATGAATGGATGGGTGGACAGACGGACAGACAGACAGGCAGGCAGATTAATATGGGAAGGATGAATGGGGAAATGAAAAGCTGGCAGATTTGTGTGCCTTAATGGAACAGCAAAGTGAGTCCTACACACACACACACACACACACACACACACACACACACACACACACCACCTCTTCATAGCTTCATATGCACAGGCACACACATCCTCCAGAATCAAGATTTACTCAGACTCATACACAGTCACGGGAAACAAGAAAACAGGAGTTTAACCTTCTGTTTACTCAAGGAGTAAGGAGGTATTTT
Source organism: Mus minutoides (assembly GCA_902729485.2). Taxonomy (NCBI): domain Eukaryota; kingdom Metazoa; phylum Chordata; class Mammalia; order Rodentia; family Muridae; genus Mus; species Mus minutoides. The sequence goes on along the minus strand of LR751573.1, from coordinate 80,137 downwards.
ATCTGAGACGAAGAGGGCTAACACTTGGAGTACTTTGCTGGGGGCATCACATCCATTAGCAAATAGTAACGACTTTTTCCCACCCCCTACTCTAAAATATAGTAATGGACACCCAGCTTCCCAATGCAGAGAACTCTCTCCTCTGCTCATGCTAAAGCTCAGAAAAGAAGCGTTGAAATTAATCAACATCTGACTGAGATACAGAGGATGTCAGCGTTGACTGATCAGCGTAGCAGTGCGCAGCCCAGTAGAGTTAACACAGAAACTGCACAAATGGTTCAATTAAATGCTTTGGAGAGCACTTTACAATAGTACCCCTAGTGATCAAAAATTGCGACTTACGTTATTCCAATTTGTGGAATGCCCACTGGCAGAGATATTATGATGGTTTATTTTCTAATATGGTTAGATATATGTCTCCAACTACAATAAATGTCTTGTGTACTAGTAAAATCGTTTAAAAATAATTCCTAGCCCATGCATGAGAAGGTTCTCAGGAATCTGTGAAAGGAAATATAGTATGAGGAATTCATATTTTATAGAACCGCATTTGTTGCTCCTTCCAGTATTTGGATATTATACATAATATGCCTCTTGTAATATAGCTACAGTCAACTCTGAAACTATAAAATTAATTTCAGGAAGAGAAACTTGAATCTGTTTCTTTCCCATGGTAAAAGCTTGGCTTTTGTATCGCTAGCACATTTTGGATGATGGAGCCTCAGGCTACTTCTTTGTGGTTGTGACAAACTGGAGTATTTATTTAGAGAGAATTAAACCCAAACTGAATACATGCCCTTTCTGTTTTTTATAGCTCTAAGTGGCTGTTTCCCACATGGGACAGTACTGTGGTCCTTTGTGATACACACAGGAGCCACTTTACGTCCAGGCCCCCCTGTGGGAGCATTAGCCTTTTGCTGTATCAACTGCTTGCATATTCTGCCAGTCATCAATGCCAACAAAATTAGGTTGGGGCTGTGAATTTCTTCTGCCTCAAACTGAAAAGAAATTCATAATAGAAATTTGAGGTGAATATATTTTCTCACACATGATTCTGAAAACAGAAAATGTTCCTGGCGATAGCTATAACAAGAATGATGGCAAACTCCAGGAGAGACCGTCTGTAAGGTGCTGATTGGAGAGACTTAGAATTCAGAAGCAAGCCATCTTTCTTTTTCAAAGAATATACTCCTTTTTTTAGTCCCTATTATAGTTCTGGTGAAAGAAAGCATAAATTCTTTAGAACCCATGACATATTAGTGTGGTAATATTTTATCTGTCCCCAAGACAGATAAAAAGACAAGGTGAATTCTGTGACGATCCCGTGGAAACTCATTTTGTTCTTTGAACTGGCAGTTCTTTCTCCAGCTTTCCTTCCTTTGGCTTCTATTCACAACTTCCCTCGTGATGTCAGGTTCATGTCAATGTTCTGTGGGTTTAAGTCCTTTACATTCTTACTTTTGATAAAATTCCTATGAAAAAGATATCCCTGTCTTCCCAAAAAAGGAAACTATGCTGCCTAGACAGCAGGCAATGTGTCTACGGTCCTTGGACCTGCATACAAAGGCTGTGAACAGGAGAAGGCTTGGCGTCCTACCTCCAGCTCTATGCACGTGACTGTAAATGACCCTACCCTGTTGTCACTTATGTAAATGATCTTTCCAGCACTGTAACAAAATATTCAAGACAAATAATGTACAAAGAGTAGAATGGTTATTTGGGCACCCAACTCTTCAGGTTTCTCTCAACGACTGATTGAATTTATTACTAAGCACATGACCATGAGAATACATGATGAGGCAAATTTCTTGTCAGACAGCAAAGAGAGAGGGAGGAGCAAGAGTCCCACAGCCCTCATTAGAGGTCATCCTCAATTGTCAGTGGTCTTTAACCTTCCTAATGCTGAGACTATGTAACACAATTCCTCATGTTGTGTTTACCCCAACCATAAAATTATAGTACATTGCTACTTTAAAACTGTAAATTTTCTACCATTATGGCTTATAATGTAAATATCTGTGTTTTCCAATGGTCTTGGGTGACTCTGTGAAAGAGGTAGGGGACCCACAGTTTGAGAACTATGGGTCAATGATATAAAAACTCCCTATCTTTTAATAAGGCCATAGGGTTTCTATTATATCCCCTTAGGACCATGACTTTAACACATGGGCCTTTGAGAACATTCAAGTAGCAAACCATAGTGAAAGTCAGGGAGAGCCTGTGATGCCTCCCTTCTGGATGCTCAGAGCCACAAGGTAGTGCCCACTGAGAAAATGTGCTGTCGTCCAGAAATCGCCATGCATGGCATTCTCTTGTACCAGCTGCTCACCTTTCCCCATGACTATTCTCATTTAGACCCTCCCACAGACAACTTCCATGTACTACAAAGAAAAAACACAAAGTAAGGCATAATCAATCAACTTATAATTAGTGACACTGACACCAGTAATTTACAGTAAATGATTGTAGTCATGGCCAACTGTAGTTTATAAACAATTTTACTCCATTCGGTAGTGCACTAAGCCCCTAATTAGCACACATTTAAACACCTGAAATATAAGAACTGATTGAATCCTCACCAGTTTAAATATTCCCTGACATTTTATGGACTGAACCTGTCAGAGCTGGGCTCTGCCACACAGAGCCTGGTTTCAGAGACCACCCTGTCCACTGCTGCACACAGGACATCCTGATTTATCTAGGTATTCCTAACAGTAGCCTTTGTAGCCCTATGAAGATGTCTATGGTTTCTATAATATTATATATTATGTTGAAATAACCAAGGCAGAAAGATTTGTGATATAAGAAAGAAATCAACATGTCATTTACATGGGGGAGACTGTGACTATTCATTTGGGACAATCTCAGGAACAGAAGCCACAAAGCAGTAATGGAAGGGGAAAAGAGCTATTCACCATAGCAGACTAGGAAATAGAACACACACATAACAGGCAGTGGAGGCCTCTAGCAAAACGCTACACATCAAACAGACCAATTCTCATCTTTCCAATACACACACCATTCCCATAGTATCTAAGACTCTTTTCTCATTTTATTTTGCAATCACTACATTCTAGGGTGGGATCCTGCATGTGAAATTGACTACTAAAAACTTTCTTCTGCTACAACCAAGGTCTAGACATACAGATGCCATCAATGCGATTATCTTTATTCCTGTAGGGTAGAATCAAACATTAGTTTGGAAGCAATTTACTTTTACAATAGCTTCCTCTGGCTTATGTTTTAGGTGCATTGCTTAGCTTCGAAGCAAAGTTAACCAAAGCCTCAGCGTTCTGTACCTTTATTTCCTTTTAAAAGAAGTCAGGAGCAATAATGCTCCACCCGTTTCAGGGTGGAGACCAATGCTACAGGCATCTGAAAGTCACAAAAGAAAATATGCTTGAGCCGGTCCATCAGAGAGTGTCAATAGAAGTGGCTTGCTCTGTGTCTTTTGCTGGCGTTAAGAAAAGCTATGAACTTTCATATATGGTCTTTATTAGAAATGGCCCACGGGTGAGAGAGATGATCGTCAGAAAAGGCAATGGTAGAATACATTTTGCAAGGAGCTCAAGGTGACTCTCTGGTCTAAACTACCCTTGCCACACACACACACATCCATCATGCCCAAAGAACATGAAGCTATCAGCTCTTGCTGGCTAACCAGAAATGTTCCAACGCCCCTACTTTAATAATTTGTCAGAGAGATGTTCTGCCATTTACTTCACATGTGATATGGAGGGCAATGAACTGTGTCTCTCTTAATGTGGATTATCCCACTGCACTAAATTCAGCTGTGTCACTGCATCATTTACTGCAGATAATTCCGAACCCTAGACATGAGAGTGTATGAGAAGCAGGCCTAGTCTGGGATGATGCAATGAATAGTTAGGTTTGTTTGGTTTTTGGTTTTTTAAAGAAGTATACACCTTACAGCACTTCTTTAAAGAAAGGAATCAAGTATACACACACACACACACACACACACACACACACTCAAACAAAAGTACAATTTCATGGAATCCCAGGGAAGAGAAGGGAAAGTATGTACTTAAGGAAACCAAATCCAAACTGGTTTCCTCTGGAGACATGATCGGTCTGCACTCTGTGATCGGTATTACTGGTAATGCATTTTAACTGTGTGAAAGGAGTTAGGAAGCCATTGAAGTGATTAATGCTTTTGTCTGCCCCAAAGGAATATGACTTTTTTTTTTCTTTCTGAGAGGACATTTCTACATTACCGACAGTAGTGCTTTTTCTCTCAACTGTAATAATAATAATAAAATGCTACTTCTCAATTCTATGGTAACATAAAACTGAAATAATTTAGAAAGGGAAGGACCAAAAAATAGCTATATGATAATATGAGAATGTTGAGTCTTCTTCTTTGTTTTGTTTTTGTTTGTTTTTCAAGGCAGGATTTCTGTGTATAGCTCTGGCTGTCCTGGACTCACTCTGTAGACCAGGCTGGCCTTGAACTCAGAAATCTGCCTGCCTCTGCCTCTCAAGTGCTGGGATTAAAGGCGTGCGCCACCACTGCCTGGCTGGATGTTGAGTCTTGTGCAGTGGTTCACCTGTAGAGGAACAGACAAACTCCCATATGAGCAAAACCACGGGCCCCATCTTTTCTCTATGGGGATTGCCATAGAATACCTTCATCCAGCCTCATCCTGTGCATGGGGAAAGTCAAGAAGGAAGAACTGCTATGAACACCAACAACGGGCCATATCCCTATGGATTAATGGAACATGAGTTCTACTGAGTCAACCTGCAGCTTCAGAGTTTCCACATCACCACACTGTATGTCTGACCACCTTTCTGCATGGGATGACACAGTGTCCATTCTTATGGACCCATGTAAACAAAGGGCTTAAGTTGATAGAAAGGTTAGAAATTTATGCCTGCACTTCTGTGCTTGAACAGGAAATGACTTCCTTCACTTCTTCCCTTGGGGTTTTATGTAGCACAGTCTACATATAATGGGTTGGGCAGATGAGCATCTCAATGTTCCACAGGGAGAGACCAGAACACCACTGAGGCCAGGGTTGGCTCACTTGCACTGCTTTAGATATGAGGAAGCTTAAGAGGAAGCCATCCCCATCACCCCAGTGAGTGACTTAGGTTTGTGGATGAGGAGTTTGCATTCAGTGTTGTGCAAGTTTCTTCAAATCTTTGATGAGACTATTAGGAGCTGAGTGGTCACATTCCTCAACATTACTAAGTTTTGCTCCTTAAAGCAAGAGAAAGTTGGTAAGTGTTGAGAAATAACAAGGCCTTGCTATGTTATAAACCTTACAACCAAATATCTGGATTGCTATGGGCCTGTAGTAGTTTGGATGGAGTAGCAATTTCTTTATTGTCCCTGAGACTGCCATAAGTGGTACTACGGGCACCTGGCTTAAAACAACACAAACTTATTCTCGCAGTTTTGGAGGGCTGAAGTTAGAAGTCAGTGTGTCAGCTGGGAGACAGTTCCTAGCAAAACCAAAGATGAAGTTCCTCTCAAACCTCTTCCTGATTGTGTGGTTTCCACTGAGGCTTCACTTGTGTCTGAGTCACCTTGTCTTCACCCTCATCTTTACCTGGCCAACTCCGTGTCTGTGTAGGTTCTTTCAGTCTCTTACAAGGATATATCTCACTTAGATCCCTCTTGCAGATGACCTGTCTGAACACAGTCAACCATTGATACAGCCTTGAAACCCTCCATCCAAACAGCTGAGCATGCACAAATTCCAGAGCTTTGATCTAGAATTTATTTAGGGAGAAAGCTGATATTAGCCCAGTACAGTTTGAGAATGTTTTCTATCCCTACACAGATGATGACATCTATACTTAAAAGGTTATGCCACATTGAGAGTTTGTCCAGCCTTACTGATATAGAAGAACAGAGCTTGGATTAGCACTAAATTGATAACGAGTCTTACCTAGTGAATCTAACATTCATAGCACACAAGAAGTGTATAATTTTATTATTTAGAGCAGACACTCAGCCAAGCATATAGGTTTTCTGAACTTGTAGGCTTCTGATGGGCTGTCACCTAGACATTTAAGAAGGGCTGCACATGATCATGACACTAATAATATGCACTCAGAATCAGAATACCGGGGTTCGAGTGCAGTCTCTGAAAATGTGCAATGGTACCAGTGCATACTAATAGAATCATGATAGCACAGGCTTGATAAATAACATTCTTAAAGGTTTAACATAGCCATGGTGATGGTTCAGATGTATCCTGGGGAGGCTTGAATTTTAATATGGAACAACCTCATATATAATGATACCTACTAAGGGAAGCTGCTTTATCATTTTTAAAATATTGACGTGTGTATTACATTCCTATGGTAAGGGTTGAACTTTGTAGTTAGATATAGCTCTTAGATAATGCTATATCTCTTTAATGGATGTAAGAGCGCCATGGAAATGAATTTGTAGTTACCTTTTCATGTGTCAGATCTGTCTTTAGCTCTTAGCATTATAAAATTCCTTTCCATTTTGCTAATATGAGTTGGCTCAGGAGCAAGACACCCTATAATAGTCATTTGGTTCTAAAGGGACCATTCTTGTTCTCATTTACATCAATCATGGCTTTTCTGAGTGCTGATTTATACCAGAATTCCCTTTTCCCACATAAATGTATTCAGAAGCTGCCTCTAAGGTGCAAATTAAGGGTCTAAAACCCACTTACTGTTAAAGGACTGATGAGCTATTCATAGAAGCTGCTTGATCAAGGCAAAGATCTGGTAAAATACATGTAGAAAACCATTTTCAAATGGTATCTGTCACTGCTATTCTTACTGCTCGTCAGATATTGACAGAAAATGGTGGTACCATTAGAAGAACATACAAAGGAAGTTGTTCACGCCCAAAAAATTTTAATGTATTCATCTATTTTATATTTAATAAGTCATGAAAAATAAATCAGTCATCTTTGCAGGCCTACTCTGAAATATCACAGAGATAGATAGATAGATAGATAGATAGATAGATAGATAGGTAGATAGATGCATATATGTGAACAACGTATGGCTCCATCCATGTTGTTTGGAGAGAATTTCAAAATGTATATTCAGTTGGTATTAATATGTTATTATTTTAAGTCACCTTATTTAAGTCACAACAATCACCTAGAAAAAGAACTCATAGAAAATATTGAAGTAAAGGCACAAAGTTTTTTATCTTGTTTTTAATAAAAGGTGATATATATTTCTGTATTAGGCAACTTTACAATGTCTAATACTACGCAGACTTTAGTTATTTTAAAGTAACTAAAATTGAGTAAAGCTGAATTCACCATAAGCTGTTGCTAAATGGACTGGATTTGTGGGGGGAAAAATGAGCTATCTTTATGAAAATTACTTAACAGTGTTCACTGATGGCACAGTATTACCTGCAAATCAAAAGGGCGTATACAGCAAATGCATGAAAATTAAGATTTTGTCTCAATGGACCCCTCTGCTCTGTGTGGACTGAGAAAGGTTCTGGGAATCCAGGTCTCCTGTTCTGGGGTCCCTGTGTCTTGTGTTTAGACAACATTCTCTGATAACTAGCATTACAGCTGTGTGTTCTCTTTCTTGCAGTTCAGCAGGAGAGCAGTTTCACTGGCAGACACAAGGTAAAGTATGGCCTCTTGATGGAATCTTACCCCTTCTATATGTACCTCTACTGAATAATTTTCATTTTGAACTTTAGATTTCTAGATGTGAATTAGAAAAAAAAAAGGAAAAATTAAGTGAAGTTATGCTAGCTCATGATTTGGGTCTGAGGGGGTTAACATCTCTTAATTTTCTGGTAACTTAATCTTCTCCAAAGATAGATGTGCTTAACTGTGCTTAACTTTGGCTTCTGTGCTTGATGTCAAGGCTTGCAAATGTGTTGTCTAATAGAGTAAGTAGTGTTTGATTGTTAAATGGTAAGCTAAAGCAGCGGTTCTCAACCTTCCTCATGCCATGACCCTTTGATATAGTTCCTCATGCCATGGTGACTCCCAACCATAACATTATTCCATTGCTACTTCTTAACTGTAATTTTGCTACTGTTATGAATCATAATATAATACCTGATGTGCAGGTTATCTGATATGCAATGCTTGTGATAGGGTCATTAGAATCCCATTAACCCACAGCTTGAGAACCACTGACCTTTATTGTTAACCTACCTTGTTTACCACTTTAATGTATCTCCTTTCAGATGGCCAAAAAGATATCGAAGATGAACTTACAACAGGCCTTGAGCTGGTGGACTCCTGTATCCGCTCTCTGCAGGAGTCAGGCATTCTGGACCCACAGGATTACTCCACAAGTGAAAGTAGGTCAAAGGCAGACTCCTGTGGCCCAGGCTGCCTTCTCACTATGCATATACCCAAGACAGACCTTGAACCTCTAGTCCTAATTCCACCATCTCTGGGATGCTGGGATTGTAGGCATATGTCTTCACACCCTGCTTACGCAGTGCTGGGAATGGACTGCAAGCATCATACTAGGCAAGCTTCTTACAGAGTAACCTACATCCCCAGCCTCAGCAACCCCACTGAAAGGGAGGAGACTTTTCACAGCATAATATCTATACAGGTTATACTAGTACTATTTGCTGGTATGGTAGAAAACCATGATAGCAGAGGGGAGGGCTGGGAAGCAGGCAGGCATAGCAGGAAGCTCTCTGGTCACATGTTATGATAGTATCAGTAAACATGGAGAGCAAACTGGAAGTGGGACAGGCATATACACTCCCAAAGCCTGCCCAGTGAGCATCCCTTCAGCTAGTCTCCCTGTCCTAAGGCTCCCCAGGAAGTGCCAACAACTGAAGAACAAATGTCAGATGTGCAGACTTTTCTCATTCAATCCACCACACAAGCCATCTATAATAAAAAGATTCATAACGTATTGATTTCTCTTCAGTCCCAAGGGTTTTCGCCATACTAACAAGGTCGCAAACACTCCAGAATCAGCAGTTTGAGTCTAGGTGTTTCACCAGGTTTTCCAAATCTAGACAAATACAGTCTAGGAACTCAGGTATATGTATATTATGTGTATATGTATATGTGTATATATATATAATTTGTTTAACCAGCACAATGACTGCCTTTAAATGAACTTGTACACATACCAATCATTGTTGGCAGAGATCTTCATGATCTGCAATTATATAGCAAGATTGGTTTTCCATATAATATAATCACTTTTGGCTACTTTGTACTATGTAATATGCAATAACCTTACCTTATTATACTTAGTAAATTGTATTATTTCTATAATACTCAAAGATTTTTTTGTTTATTTGTTTATAGTTATGTTTTTCAGCTAGAAAGGTTAAAGCTTAGAAATAAAGAGTACAGGCAGTAGAATAAACCTGTTCTTAATAAATTGTAAAGTTCTATGGACTTACTCTAATAAAATTTCACAAATGTAGCAAAGGATGACCTAGTCGGACATTATGGAGAGGAGAGGCCCTTGGTCCTGTGAAGGCTTTCTGCCCCAGTGTAGGGGAATGCCAGGGCCAGGAAGTAGGAGTGGGTGAGTTGGTGAGGTGAGGGGGTTGTTAGGGAGACGGGCTTCCAGAAGGAAAACCAGGGTGGGGGATAACATTTGAAATGTAAATAAAGAAAAATCCTGAAAATTTTTTGAAAATAAAAAATAAAGTGCTTTGTTAATCCCAGAAAAAAAAATTCACAAAAAACTGTGACACACTATTAAAAAAATGTTATCTTGTAAAAGAAATCAATGAAACATCTATAAGTTGAAATAAAATGAAATTGTCTTGAATACACATCAAGGTTTGCCATAAAAGGAAGATATAAGAGTAAAATATAATAGTTGTTTTCTAAATATTTTTAATGTGCATATTATGTCTCTATATTACATGATACTACTACTATGGTAGCTAGTCATTGTGCACACCCAGACATGTTCAAAGCAAAAGTCCTGCGTTTATACTCATAAATAAGATGCAGGCTTGCCAGTGTACTTACCTCCATATTCATATGTTAAAGTGCACAGTTGTCACTGCTCTTTTGGTAGCAAAGTTTGTTTAACTGATAATTGAGAAACACACCACCTTATCACAGAGGAAGGAAAGCAGCACACAGCACAGCATGTCTTCTTCAGAGGAGGGCACAAGAGTCCATGTCTCCTTTTCATATAACAGAGAGGCACATTTGACTATGAGTGGTGGAACGCCTAATAAACAGAAATTAGAGAAAAGATGAATGAAAGAGAATAGTGAGAAGCAAGAGAATTAACACAGGCTCAAGCCCATTATATAAATCTCAGTATTTGCTGTAAATGCACCACATTACCTTCTAAAATTAACAATAAGTCAGATATCTGGCAAACAAAAATAAAATTGTTATTTTATGTTTACGTGAAACACGATCAATGAAATAAATGGAAATTAAAAGACTAGGCACATTTGTGCTAGCAATCGCACTGAATGCAGCGTTAAATAACACTGGTAGTGTAGAATAGAAATTAATACAAAAGAAGCAGTCAGGGTTTCAAAGAGTAGTGTGAGGCAGTAGAGCTGTGTTTACTTACAATCATATAATAAACCTAAGACTATAGAAGAACTGAATAGAGTAGCACAGACTCTTGGTGCTAAAACAAAAGTTAAGTAGTCAACCCTGAAAACATACATACATGTAACATTATACAGACAGATTAGGCTATATTTGGGAATGTATTCATCTGCATGTGTGGATGTAATGATAACAAATGTAGACAGGCCTGGAGAGCAAGCAGGGGTGTATGGGAGGATTTGGGGGAGGGTAAAGGAAAGAATAAGTGACGTCATTATAATCTCAAAACTAAAAACAAGAAGTAAAAAGTATAACTTTGACCTTTTCGATCCATATTTAGATAGAAAGCTAAAAGAAAAGTAAAAGAAAATTAAACCTTACAATTAATGAAGAGAGACTCTTGAAGTGGCCCCATTGACAGACTGCTCATGCAGCGCACACAGAACCCAGGCTTCAATCCCCCAGGATGGTGCATATGCAAATCTCAATTCCTGAGACATGGAGATAGGAGAGTCAGAAAGTCAGAACTACAGAGTGAGTTGGAGGCCAGCTCAACTATATGAGATTCTATCTAAACCATTGAAAGACAATTAAGTAAATATTTTTAAAATGGACATGTTGAATATATTCTCAACTCTTAGTCATATGACTACAAAAATTTCTAATTAAGAAATTTTAACAAGATGGCGAGGTAGAAAATAAAAACATCAAGATCAAAGGTCATATTCACTGAATATAAGTCACTAAAATTAACAAATTAAGATAGCAAATGTAATGTTGTTATAACTATATATAGGAAATATCCTTCTGGACAGCATAGACTCACATGAAAAAATATGCACTATTTTTAAAAGAATGAAACAACATTTTGTAAATAAACTTGTATTCAGTGGAAATCTAAACATCTAAATGTTGTATTATTTTTGGAACAATCTTTTGAATAGCCAAATAAGCTCTGGAGAGGAAGCAGAGCAGCTCACCGTGCGTGCAGCATTTGTGAAGGACTCCAGTTTGCCTCTCAACACCCACCCATGGCAGGAAGCTTACAACTAGCTCTAATTCCATGCCACGGGGACCTGATTCTGTCCTCTGTGCTCTATAGGAACTGCACACACACACACACACACACACACACACACACACACACACATGCACATTCCCACTCAGGAACACACATACAGACACTTCATTAAAAAAAAAAAACTAAAAACAAGCTGAATAAATAAAAACAGCAAGAAAGAAACGGCAAAAAATATTTCTGAAAAGAACATAACGTGAAAAAAGTTGAAAGAGAAATGAGAAGAGACTCCTGTGCAGGGCATTTTACTGTAATGAGTAACCATGGTTACTTTCTCCATTGAGAAGCTCTGGGAGATTTAAAGGACATTCAAAGGATGTCTAGTGGACGAGTTTCTTCACTCGCAGTATGTGCTCCAAAGCCCTCCACCAGTGGCGTGATTCTCTCTCGTGTGCATCACAGGGCAGTTAAACGGTCCAGTTTTAGCAGATATGTCTTGTACTTGTTCTGTGTTTTAGGGAAGATTATTAACTTTCTATAAAGTACTGGGTAGTCTGATGAAAGACAGCTAAGATTTTTCTCCTGAGCTCCGGCATCCAGCTTTACAGAAAGTAACTAAAGCACTCAAACCAACCCCTGCCTTCCGGCCAGGAAGCTGTTCTGCAGACCCTCACTGCCTTCCGGCAAGGAAGCTGTTCTTTCTGCAGACCCCTGCCTTCCGGCAAGGAAGCTGTTCTGCAGACCCTAGTCTGGTTCCTGGATTCCAGACAAGCACACTCACATAGTGTCTACTTGTTTTGCTTTGCCTCCTAACTGTGAGATTGCTCTATTTTGATGAAAACAGTAGTTAACTTTTATCAGTAGCAAGTAGATTTCCATTTTGAATCTATACTGCGACTTATTTATCCTGTGTAATGTTGATTGCTTTTGGCTGTTTTCTAATTTGTACCATTAAAATAATACATAGGTATTTACATACATACATACATACATACATACATACATACATACATACATACATATGTACTTATATATGTATATAAACACATATTTACATACTGCATACATGTGCACACACATACATATCACACACCTGTGTACATACATACATATATATGTACACATACATGTTTATACTTTTAAAGTGCCTGCTGACAGACCCAGCACCCAAACTTTTATACCACAGCCACATGGGGAATGTTGCTACTCGGGACATTTGTTCTTAGCAATTTCAGAAGCACTTTAAGAGTAAAGTCGCCATGTGAAATATAGGAAAACATTTTGAAAATATTTAACACGTCACTGCAGTTTAAGATATCAGTATGTTGCTAATGTCAAGTGCTGAAAGGATCTGAAAATTGTCAGTTATTTCCTGTATGTCTATCAGTTAGAGGTCAGCGTAGGATAAATATTCTATTCAGGAGTGTAGTTAAAAGCAACTTAATTAAGAGATGATTGACAAAGAGGTAGGCGAGATTAAATGAGCAGGCAGTGCATGCTGAAACTCCCAGGTGTTAGCAATGAACTGACAGAAGCTATCAGCATCCTTGGACCTGAAGGAACCTGCTGGATCTGGAAGGAGCAGAGCCGAGCAGCAGGCATGCCATTCTAGAAAAAAAAACTAATCTTCTTCCTTTCCCAGGTTTCCTCGTCCTGCCAAATAAATCCACATGCCCAGCTTCCTTGTCAATGGAGGGGTAGGAAAGGAGGAGGGGGTCAAAGGTTGAGCCAGCACACTGATCTGTTGTGTAGTGCTGTGGTATCCGATGTAGATGCCCTTGGACTAGAAACAGAACATAGATATGTAGAGCTCTTGGATATATCCATCTAATTAATGAAAGCACATCAGATTTGGGGAGTCCCTTGTGATTATTCAATCAATGGCTTCATTAGCTGGAATAGCTGTGAACTAGCTAATGCTAAATTGAACTTGGCATCCTGCCCTTGAGAACCAGTCTCCTAGTCCCCACTCAAAAGGGACTAAAACAACAAGAAGTAAGTCTAAATCAGCCTGGAAAAAAAAATTAAATAGAAAGTTATTTCAATACCTGAGCAAGTGGAACTTAAAGTGTTATATTTAAGGTTTTGTTATTTTTATTTCCCAAGGATTGATTAAAAATAAGTGTTGACTCATGGCATCAGAATACCATGGTGATCTGTAACTACCTCTCTATGCTAACTTTATGTTGTGATAGTAGTCAATATTTTCCAGCTCTATCTCTTAAAAAAACACATCCTAAACAGTATGTGAACCATAAATAACCTTTGCCACCACCCCTGTCCCTGCCATTTTTTCATGGCTGCTAGCTATCTAATTTCAAGTCTAACAAATATGTGTCAGTCACTAGACGGTAGCTTCAGAAATGGGGGTTGCTTTAGTTAAATAACAGAACATATGAGCAAGAAGAGCAGTTTACTGATGGATGCCTGGAGCCATTAGCTTCTCAGTGCCAGCATAGCTTGGCCAGAATGAACATTGATCAAGGACTTCATTCGCCTCATGCATCCTTGGAGATACAAACTCAGAGATAAGAGAGATAAGGGCAATGGTATCTCAGCCAGGAACTAATAAAAATACTGTCAATCAAAATCAGAACTAAACTGAGGGCAAATACAGAAATTACAGGACATCCACGTTAACCAGAAATTAAGTTGTCTCATGTATTTTAAAAGGGTAATTATTCTTTTATTTGGTGTACTAATGAATTGTAGCTCTACTACATCATGTACAATTTTACCATTCAGTGGATAGCCTGCGAGAGCTCATATATGAGGGATGTCTTTAAAATGTATATAATTCTGAGCTTTCAAATCAGTGTATTATAAACTGTGAAATCAGTCATGTATAGAATCCCACTCAGAGCAGACAGGACCCAGGTCGGTGAGGTGACAGGGATGTGTTATTCACTGTAGAACTACAGTCTGTCCTTTTCATTCTGAGAATACTTCACAGGAGAGGCGTTTTGTGAAGTGAATTTTCATAATCCCAAGATGGAACACCAACAACAGAGTTACAAATAATAGCAATCAATATGAAACACATGAATCACACTCCTTCAACACAGGGAAAGCCATGGTCAAGGGAGAGGAGGTAGATTGATTTGTTGTTGTTGTTGTTGTTGTTGTTGTTGTTGTTGTTGTTGTCTGCCATGGAGACCAAATCTAGACTCAACAAGATAGAAAGCCTTAAGCTCTACATGGCTACTTTGTGAACTTTGTCCCTGTTCCTCATGATGTAATTTCTCACATGGAGAGATACACTGATACTCCAGCCACAAGCATGAAGATCCCTCAAAGTATACTTGGGAGTTCTTGGAAGGGGTGGTGTGCACCAAGACTCTTGTAGAGAACCCTCAAAGTCCACTGCTTGTCATAACAGTGCTAAGAGATCAATGATTTTATTTCTCACCCATGGCAGTTCAGGGACACTTTCCTGAGACCACAGGGCATAGGATGGTGCCCATTCTAAAACAGGAACTATTGGCTGCCGAGTGTTCTGTTTTAGGGATTCCAGCAAATAGCACAGCATATAATCCATATCAGTAAACGCTGTTAGAGGTCTTCAGTAATGTATAAGGGCACAACTGGTTTGTGAGACCAACCCTTTGAGAGCTGATAGAATTGATATATGGCATAACATCAGCATATCTCCATGCAAGAAGATTTATCATAAGGAATGGGGACAAAGCTCTCAAACAGGCAGTATACCCCGGGACAGAGATGGGTCCACCACTGTGACATCATCATAAACCAGTATGACCCAGACACTGGCTGTTACATTTTTAGAGTGAGTTTTTAAGTTTCGTTTCTTTCATAACTGACCTCCATTAATTTTCCACTTCTTTTTAAGATTACTGGCCCTCAGAGTTGAGTCGGCTTTCATTATATTCTTAACTTATAGAAATATACAGATAGTATTTTTGTTCTCGTTACACAATAGAAATACCTAACAGAGATAAGCCTTTATGAAGAACCCCTTGAGCACTGTAATGTGAAATAAAAACACTGTTCTATGCTTACACTCCAGGAGCTGCAAAATTCTTTATCAAAGCACAGCAAACTAATGCTATATATTTGGCTTTTGTGTGTTTGATAAATACACTTTCTCAGACCCCTCTTTCATGTACAGATCTAAAGGAACAGACTGGGTTCCTTATGTAAGACCCTTATCAACTTTGGGTCTATGCCTGTGTATCAGTCAAGCATGCAATAGCAGCAAGACAATGATGTTTGTTGGAGTTAGTCAGTGTAAAGGCCATGTGTGGGATTCAGTCTTCTTGGGACCATTAAAGCTTTAATTCTCACATAAATCATTGTGCACATTGGAATCAGCTGACGAGGTATAATATGTATTCTGGATATAGAGACAGAAATGAAATTTCAATGCCTCTCTGTTCATAGAGCAGCCTTCTGAACTCTAAGCCCACTTGTCTAAAGCCCGGGAGTTTTAACCCTCAGTTGTTTTGAGGTGGTAGGCACCTTCTAGGCGTTTCCACCATGGAACTCATAAATAAGTTACTAGTGAATCTCAGGAGTAAATAACCAGGTTAACCCCACTGTCTTCTCCATGGCTTGGTAAAACGGCAAGTTCTCTTAGAATGCATAAAGAAGTCTCTGCTCTAGATGAAGGATGTGTGGTTTATTTTAACAAAATCAGTGTTAATATTCTGAAGAACACTTTGTGATTACTATGAGCATAACATTCCTACAAATAACTATCAGTATTTTCTTTAGTTTATACTTTATAATAATACATAATCACTACCTCTGATTTCACATCACCCTTCCTGGTAGTTTCAATAGGCCAGGCTCCCTCCACCCCCTTTTTATTTGGTATTGTTGTAAGAATTTTATTCTCATTTAAGACAAACAAACAAACAAAAAAGTTCTTTGTTTTTAAATAATTCTAAACCTTCTCCAGAGATCAAGTAACAAGAAGGCAGAAATAAATGCAAATTTCTTCATTGTTACAAATGTGTGTGAGATTTGGAGAAATTATTTTCATGACTTGCATAAAAAAATGTTTTCTTTTTTAATTATCTTGTAAGAAACAGTTTAACCCCAGAATGTGACATGTGCCTGTCCTTTCTGGTAAGCTTAAATTTAACCAAAGCTATTCAGAGTGTGAGGGGCTCCCTTCCTGGGATGTGCAAGTGAGAGAGGTCTCCCTTCTCAAGGGTGGCATCATTTGCATGTTTATTTTTCTGCTGACTATCCTAAATTAACATCTGTCTCTTTGGGTATCTGCTCAAATCTTGCTCAGTCCTCTTCGGTTCTGTTTGTGGGTTCGTTTGTTTATCTTTCCTTGGTGCATCTTTGGATTTCTCAGTGCATTCTGCATCTCTGCTTTTGCATGTTGTTTGGTGCATTTCTTAGTGTCGTTCATGTTGTTTTGCTTTTCTTAGTGTATTTTTGACAACAGTAAATAATTCTTTGAAATGAACTCTAACCTCTGCCCTTTGGGGACCTACCCTTGTCCCTTGGAGTCTTCACGCTCCTCCACAGGTGACTTTCACAACCACACTGCTGCTCTAAAATTGTTATTTCCATATGGCTGAAATATGCCTTTCAGTTACTGGGGAAATTATGAAAGATGTAAAATATTACATGCGTCAAGCTCAGTTAGAGTCTGAGGTGAGTTCCCACCATCTTCTAAAACAACAGGACTGAAACAGGAAGCACTGGGTCCCACACTCACCTTCCTGCCCCTCTGAGAAGGTGAGATGTCATCCCTGGGGAATGTGCTCCCCTCCCTCGCCTGCTTAGTCACCCATGTCCTGCTCAGTTTTTTTTTCAGGTCTCTTAAATGCTGGCCTTCCTCTCCTCTCACCCTGTTGTCACCCTGTTGTCCCTCCTCCTCTAAGCATAGTCCTGTCATCACTTTTAATGTCTGCAGTTTTATACAAGTCCCACACACGAACCCATGTTGCCACTTGAGCATCCAAGTTTCTGTAGCTTCAGCTTTCTTCCCTTCTTCCTGAGAACATTTTATTGTGCGATAGATACAGTACCCATGCATCTAGCTGATGGACTGTTAAAACTTTTCGTGACCGGGTCTATAGAATTAAGGTGGCGTGGCAGGACAGGGTTAGTTTTATCTAGACAGTCGGAGATCAGGGCGAGGTACACCGAGGAAGTGATCTTTACTTACATGACATTCGAGAATGAGCTTCACAGTTCCCGGAGAAAGAAATTTCACGTTGAGAAAACAAGAACAACTCTCTCCTGATGCCAAGAATTTCAGTTTTTCACCTCTTGGCTGTGACAATAGATGTCTGTTTGTTCGTAATTTTTTTTTAATGCAGTTGCTGAAGGGTTCATTAGATAACCTCCACCCAAAACACAAAATCGTAAAGGATGTTGAAAAACAGCAATAAGCATTATGTGAAATATCACTATAGCAAGTTTATTCCAGAAAGACAAATCCAAGCCAGGTTTTTGCCATTACCTTTGTGATAATAATAATAATGATAATGACAATAAAGGTAATAAATTATAATACTAGTGTGGCATAAAATAGTTCACATAAAGTCCTTGCATTCTGTCAAGAGTCTTTAAACTCACATTTGAACAGATTTAAATATGAAGCAGCAGAAGTAAGGTCTGCATGAAGAAGAGTGCTGAAGCCAGAGGCATTCTTAGATCCTTAGGGCAGCTCTGTCAGCTAAGGGATGCCCCAGCAGCAGAGGGACTGGGTGTTCAATTCCTTGCTGAGTCTCTTTTAAACTTCAGTGTGTTAATAGGTGTAAAGCGCTCGGTAGAGTTCTAGTAAAGATCTACTAAAGAGCATCTGTTAATTCTGTCACCACAACCACCATCAGCATCTATGGCTGTGCAAATATGTAGGAGGACAAACCCAACATCTGCTAACTACTGCTTCTGGATTGATTGTTTTCACCACATACCCCATCATTTTGTTAACACGGTTGTGACTTAAGTGATGGCTTGCCAATGTCATCTAGGAGGCCCCTGGTCTTCCTGTGTTACTAAGCACTGTGAAGTTTAATTCAGATTTAATGTATGTGGGACAGATGTTCAGCTAAATCAGAAAAGAACTGGAAATTCCAGATGAGGTCTCTTTAAACCCGTGCAAATATATATATATATATATATATATATATATATATATATATATATATATATATATTAAACCCACATAAACCCAAATATACTCTTAGAGCTTCTAATCTAATTAATTTCACGAGAAAGTGACTTGTCTCATAGTAAATATATGTTAATATAACCTGTAAGTGGGCTTAATGCTTTATGTAAAATATAACTTTGCAACTGTTGTATTTACTGAAGCTGACATTGTTACACCAACAGTAGACACTGAACCGGCCTTTGGTGGGGCCTCAAAGTAGTTCACTAGGGAAGTAGTGTAATCCGAGAAGTGGGGGTTTCTTCTGCAGCTAGAGAATGTTGATTTTGTAAGATCCTTTTGTCCTTAAAGTGCTCATTTGTACATGAAACTAGTGTTTGATGTTAAAGGATAACTGTTCCTGGAAAAAGATAGAGAAATCAGAAATTAAGGTCATCTCCAGCTCCTAAGCCTGAGATGACAGCTCTATGTCTGTCTGTCTGTCTCTGTTCATGTTCTGGGGATAATGGAAATTTAAAGTACAACTTCTCTGGCAGGTTGCTGTGTCCTCTTCCAATCATTTCATACATGCAAGAGCCCATTGAGGCATTAGCACCCCACTCAGTAGCCTGTGTTTGCTGCAATCTCATGGACATAGTTGCATCAACTGGGTAGTTCCTGGCCAATTCCCCCCTCTGTCCTGTCAGAACAAGGACATTGAACAGATCAAGGACAAAAAGACTGTCTAAACCACAGCTAATCAAGAAACGGTTTCACCCCGCTTCCTGGCCTGCAAGGAACAGTCCTTCTCAGCTAACTCCAGACCCATTTTCGGGATTCTTTTATGATGAGCAAACTCTACAGAAATCATTCTTGAACTTTCAGGTCTAGAAGTATGTGTCCATAATATCACTTCAGTTTTCTGTCACCCAGACAAAACTCCCCCTCCTCTGCTGCTGGGAGTTCAGGTGTCTTCTATTGCAGCTATTGGCACAGAAGGCAGTATTTTCATGCATGGAATTTAGGGAGAAAATGTCTTCTGCTTCCCTCACTTACGCCTTCCACATCATCCTATCCTCCTCCTGTACATACACTCCATTTCCTCAAGCTTATTGCCTTTGATTGCCTATAGCCCAAGCAAGCTTACATATAAACCCAGAAGTTCTGGAGGGGACTAAAGAGAGAGAGAGACAGAGACACAGACACACACACACACACAAACAGAGAGAGAGAGAGAGAGAGAGAGAGAGAGAGAGAGAGAGAGAGAGAGAGAGACGGAGACAGAGACAGAGACAGAGACAGAGACAGAGACAGAGAGAAGTATAATTTAAATCCCTAAACTGAATTCCTTAAAAATCTTAGGCAACTTTATATTTTCTGCCTCAATGCACAGTCTTACTAATCGACTAATGGAAATTTGTATGCAAATTTGACTTCCATTATTAAAGCGATTTAGAGACACTGTGTGATTTCTTATTTTTAACCATTTTTGTGTATACATGTTCCCAAAACTGGAAAAAAAAATAGATCTTGTTGATGTGACCCCAATGATCAGTGAAAAAGTCACTGTAAGACGCACACAGGGTCTGGGCTGTTGTTCCAGTCATTTTGTCCTTGGCAGGTGACATGTCAGTGCTGTGATGTCATGATATACCGCTTGTTGGTGCAATTACCAATGTCAAAGCACATCTTGCTTTCAGGCCTTGAGATGTATTAGCGGAATAATGAGATAGGGGATCTTGATTTGTTTTCATTGAGTATCGATCAAGTACATGAGTGATTCTGTAAAAGATGGGCAGGTTTGATTACCCCACGATGCATTTCTCAGGAGCACATAAACCACAATTTTAATTGAAATTCTATTTGCAAAAGAACCTGACGATGTTATTTGAAAATTCTATATAAACAGCTTTTGTACATTTCCAGGGATAATTGTATGAATCTATTCATAAAACACGAAGTCATTTAACTTGCTACTCGGGGAAGTTCATTGGAGCAGATTCACACTTTCTAGAAAGACTAATAATTACAACATGTGGCCGTTTTGCTTTTTGGATTTTGCTAAGTGATATGGAAGTGAAGGTTTTCTTTTATTTTACTTTGTTGAGATTCCCAACTGTGTGCAGGGTTGGTGCATCTTCTATCACCTTCCTTGCCTGTACACTGCTGTGGGGAGGAAGGGGTGCCCAGTGCAGGCTGTTAGATACCCATCTCCTTTCATAAATGAATTGACAAAATAAGACATTACAGTGCTTCCTGTTTCGGGTATACCAGTGACTATCGAGGAAAGCCATTGCTCTTCCCCTGTGCTCTCCACTAAGTTTTAGTCTCCACTAAGGACCAGGACTAAAGCACTTGGCCAAACATCAATGCTCTAGCAGTGAGGCCCCCTGTCTCTTTCCAGAACTCTGTCTGCCCTTAGAGACTTGTCTAGAACTTAGAGAGCAGCTCTGGACTTTGCTGTGCCTGGTGATTCACCCACTTCCATCAATATAGAACTTCTGGTGTCCAGAGTAAAAAGGATGCGTCCCTCCACAGAGACACCATCATTCTGGTAATTAGACTTGGAGTACAGACCCCAGGGTCCTTTTGCCAGCTTCTGAAACCATGACTGTTTGGTACATACTCCCTGGAATTGAGTATGTATTAAATGATAGAGAGTTTCAGTTGTGCTTTGGTGATAACTTCTTGTGATAAAGTTGGGACTGTATGAAAACATGATTTTAAATGTTATACTCATGCTGTTTAGAAGTGCCACGAGGGAATGAGTGCAGAGACCACAAATGACAAGGTTCCTGAGAACCAATTCTACTAAAAAAAAAATAGGCTCGTTATAGTTATGCAAGACTGGTTCTGGTCAAATCTAGGATTTCCTTTGGAAAAGAATGCGATATTTAAAGACAAGTCAGGACCCTATGATTTCTTACCAGAAATGATACTGTTATTAAAAAAAAAAAAAAGCAAAGAAAGTATCAAGGATGTTCCAGAGCTGTCCCATAGGCCTCGTGTCTTGTCACTCTGCATGAATGAAGAGCTGGATTTGTATCATACTGCCAAAAAAAAAAAAAAGCAAGCACGAAGACATTTATATTCACAGGTTCTTGCTCCTCCATCATTCTTCCCACACCAGCCATCTCTCAAACACACTCAAGGGAAACCAGCAAATAAGTGCTCACTTCTCCATGAGGGCTTAAGTTCCTGAAGTGAATATTAAGTTTAAGTTTTAATCTTTTTCCTAAAACAGTGTGTGTAAACTCTTGCAGGAATGCCATTTAAGTGGGACACAGAAGAGAAAGTCAAATTGTACATGCAAAATGTAACTGAGTTAAAAGGCCAGGACTTGACCATCCTTTCTCAAACCCATGTTAACAGCACCAGTATTAACACCCTGCCTTTCTCTTTGTTCTCTGGCTGAGCATTGCGGTGATGGCAAAGATAACTAGTCCTCGGGGACCAGGGTGAATCTTACATTGTATGAGCAGCTATTAATATTTTAAATACTGTCTGCTCTCTGGCACTGTGGTATTACATCATTATTTATACAATAGAATCTGTCACTGGCTGGAAGGCTTTGAGTGTTTAGCATGCCAGTCATGAAGTGGGATATAATTATATTAATGCAATTAACATGTACAAAAGGGTGGACTTTTTTTTAAACATTATTTCAAATGTTTCTGATATCGTCTGATCCAGAAATAACCACTTGATTAATTTGCCTCATAAGATATATCTCTATGTAGGTCAGGATGAGATCATTTGAAAAATCTACTCCTCAGAGAACTTTTAAGCCACCAAAAAAGAAAAGAAAAAGGAAAGGAGAAAAATCTCATCTGAGAGTTGGAGCTGAATTATATGGTCATTTTAGTTCTCAGAATTCAAAGCATAGATGGCTAGAATCATGTGCATGTGATAATTCTAGGCTACTCTCAATAAATAATACATGTCATTTCTGCTTCACTGAGACTGTCACTGACTGTTCTAAATGACTTTCATCCCAGGGCCCAGCCTGCTCTCCCAGAGTGCACTTCAGCTCAATTCTAAACCTGAAGGGTCCTTCCAGTATCCGGCCAGCTACCATAGCAACCAGACCCTGGCCCTGGGTGACACAGCCCCTTCTCAGATCCCAGCACGCAGCACACAAGCCCGAGCTGCCGGCCAGAGCTTCAGCCAGGTAAGGGTCCTTGCTCTTTGTGTGGGTGCAGAATCAGAGAGGCACAGGGAACATGGGATCCAGATGGTTTTTGTGGGAGTGTTGGACAACTTACAAAAGGTCCTCTGCTGTGTATGAAGGAAATAAATGACAAAATATTAGTGGAGAATAATACAAAATGGGAAACATTTTTAAAGTATGCCTGCGAGTTGCAAATCTTGTATCTCTGTTGTGTGTATTTAGCTGCATGAATAAGTAAATGGGCGTATAGTTACCATATCTACACCTATCTGTGTTATTAGTAGATCAAACATTCTGAATTTCTTAGTTCACCTGGTGAAAAGAAAATAGTTTAAAAGGAACATCATGCAATTATTCTTTGAAGTTAATCTTATCAAGGAACAGTGTAAACTCTTAATCAAAAGTGTAGAATTAGACTATGGATAATTGTATTAAGTTTAGGAATAGTTACACTTTGTCAATTCAGATTTTGAAGTAGAGCCTTAATTTTTTTTGTTTTCTTTAAGGCATGAGAGTGTTTTTTTTTAAATTCAGTGACCAAATTCATTATCTGTCATTAAAAACAACTCAGTTAGAAGCAACCAGGTCTAATGCATGAGGGTATTAATGCACCGAGAGGGTACATACACACACACACACACACACACACACACATTCACCTTTGAAAACTTTTATGCCACCTAAATGAAAATCGTGTGTGTGTGTGTGTGTGTGTGTGTGTGTGTGTGTATGTATGTGTGAGTGTAACATTTTTGTTCTATGACTTGGATGTAGTATGTGGTATATATTCAGTCAATCCACCAGAATTAATATATTTTAGGTTATCTTCTTTAATGAAACTTTGGTCATATTTCCAGCTGTATAAGATATTCTGAACTACTGTCTTTTGACTCTGGAATGACGGTCCAACCACTCCCAACTTTGAAATGAGGAGACTGTTTATTTTTTATGCACTTATTGAGTACCACATTTACCAGGAACCTTTCCCAATCCCAGGACCCATCACTGAGTTCTCTAAGCCACTAGCCCATCTCTCTGACCAATTTCCTGAGAGCTGCTTGAAAGCAGGCTCTCCTCTATATATCGGTAGAACCTTGTAGGCCATGTGTACCTAGATAATGTAGGCAGAGAGATTTAGATAAGAAAGGCCTAGTGTAGCTGCTACAGTAATCAAGTGACGCTGAGCATTTCGTTTCTTAAAGTTACACTGTACTGATCACTGTATTTAAAAATGACTTCTTCCTATTCTATTCCTCCTTAGAATAGGGAACAAAATACCCATGGAAGGAGTTACAGAGACAAAGTTTGGAGCTAAGACGAAAGGATGGACCATCCAAAGACTACCCCACCTGGGGATCCATCCCGTAATCAGCCACCAAACCCAGACACTATTGCTATGCCAGCAAGATTTTGCTGAAAGAACCCTGATATAGCTATCTTGAGAGAGGCTATGCCAGTGCCTGGCAAATACAGAAGAGAATGCTCATAGTCATCTATAGGATGGAACACAAGGCCCCCAGTGGAGGAGCTAGAGAAAGTACCCAAGGAGCTGAAGGGGTCTGCAACCCGATAGGTGGGACAACAATATGAACTAACCAGTACCCCCAGAGCTCCTGTCTCTAGATGCATAGGTAGCAGAAGATAGCCTAGTTGGCCATCATTGGGAAGAGAGACACCTTGGTCTTGCAAACTTTATATGCCCCAGTACAGGGGAATGCCAGGGTCAAGAAGTGGGAGTGGGTGGGTAGGGGAGTAGGGCAGAGGGAGGGTATAGGGTACTTTTGAGATAGCATTTGAAATGTAAATAAAGAAAATATCTAATTTTTTAAAAAAAGGAAAGAAATGAGTTCTTCCCTGAAGCAACTGTCTTGCCAGCTGTGGTTTTGTAAATGTTACCTTCTAGTGAGCCAGCCTGTAACAATGTAGATAAAAGAGAATTGTGAAGCAGTTCACAGACTTGAACACTTGGCTGTCTGCTTCCTACGAATGCTCCATCAGAATGTTTCTACATTGTAAAGATGGATGTGTTTGGAATTACCAGAGTTGTGGTTTGAAGATACCAATGGAGTGGGAGCACCCAGGAGATAATTTTAGCAGGAGTTAAATATTGTGGAGTAGAGAGGTAGGATCAAGATGTCTGAAGACTCACACTTGTGCAGTAGAGAGGTAGGATCAAGATGTCTGAAGACTCACACTGGGCTCTGATGGACTAATGCACTTTCTCCAGCAGAGCTGAGATAGGAGTTGACCACCTCAACTCAGAATAGCTCAATGGTTGTTGGTGCCTGGAAGCGTGGCAAACTCCAGCTGTGTATTGTATATGGAGAGCTGATTCACTGAATACCACCATAGGACCTGTAACTTCAAAGTAATAGCATAGAAATGCTCGAACCGGAAAACTAGCAATTAAGCCAAACAATTAATGTTATACCTTTGAAAATCAAGCATCCAGGTCCTGTGGCATCTCATTCAGATCCATTGGTTTTACAAAACCCATGTGAAATATTCTTGCCGATATCCTAAATCGTGTTACATCTCTCCAGGAGAGATTAATGTTGTGGATGTCCTGTTGCCATCAAATGCTACATGGGCTACATGCTACATAGTAAGCCCAAGTTATGGCTAATGGGTGATAAGCTGAGTAAGACCAATGACTAACTGAAAAATATTTATTCTTTCTCTCTAAAGATTGTAATTCTAAAGTGGTATCAGTGGTTTCTGTCTAGCTCACAAATCACATCCCCGTGGGAGTATGAAGTAGCATGATAAATGTCTAAGATGCTGGTTTCAATTCTTAGGAAGACTCTAGTTTACCCAGTACCCTGGGGCATCGCTGAATGACCGTTACCAAATTCTCCAGGAGGCCTTGGGGATGGACAGGAAACCTCAGTGTGTCCATCTTAGAGTCTCATCGGTCACAGACACTGCTGTCAGACAGTTCTCTTGTCGTTGGCTACTCTTCCCTCAAACGCTAAGGTGGTTCATGAAGTAGAACTGGAGGACAGAAGATAAGCAGCCAGGCTCTGCAAGTGGCACATCTTTTCCAGGATGCAGTGTAACCTGATTCACATGGCGCTCTCTCTTCTCCACCACAAAGGCCCCGCCCATCCAAGCTGAACACTTCTCATAGCCTTTAAGAAGGCTGAGGCTTACTGCTTCCTGTCTACTCACTTTTCAGCCAACTTTGGCCTTTCAGTTGGCTCCTATAAGCTCTCCCAATAGAATTGCACTTTCCCCCATGTACTTAGTCTATTACCCGATTACTCATTGATTCTTTAAGACATTTCACTGCACCTGGAGGTGTAGTGAGCCTGTATCCTTAGGATGATGAAGTATGGAAAATGGACATGGTCCTTGTCCTCAGGGAGTCCTTATTCTAGCAGTGAACATGAAAATTAGAAAACCAACACTTGAAATAAGAAAAGTGCATAGACTATATTCGTAACATATTAGATTGTGTTACTTAATACAATAATGATTATGCTATGTAGATAAGTAGATTATGGCATATAATATATTCATAATATATTACATTTATAATATATTAAAGATGGTGGCTACTGAGGGAAGGACATGGACAGAGAATAGGATGATATTCAGAGAGGAAAATAAAACACCATGGAATATTTTAAAGGAGATGTTTGGCTAAGGACACATGGGAGAGGCTCTTGGCTATCTATGGAGTGGTGAGCCTAATGGTCTCCAGCCGCAGTGAACTGGCATATTAACAAAACAACACATAGGTCAGGGCAGGCCAGAGCAGGGTTCAAGGATTTGCAAAGTGTCTCGAGACTTAGTGAATCAGTAGTAGGACTCACCTTTGAGTGCAGTGAGAAGTAGAGAGTCCCAAGCAGAGCCTGACGATACATAGAAGCATTCTCCTGCCAGATACTGTTGCGTAAAAGGATCCCCTTAGTTTGATTCAATCCAGAGTTTCACCTCCAGAAAATCATTTCTACCCCTACAGTACCCGGCCCAGGATCCACCAAATTTTACCCGATTCTGTTTTTTAAGCTGTTCACATGTTCCTGGGAAGGACCAAAGTATGCTAGGGTAATCCGAGGAAATGACCTGCAGGAAACTGAGAATCATATGACATTCATATGAAGTTAAACCACACAATAATGGACATCCCAAAAGTTTTTCTGCAGAAGAAATTCTTCATTTCCTTTCAATCTGGCCTATCTGTTTAATGTTATACTGACTTCATGTCTTAAAACTCCCCAGTCCCCGTGTATGCTATATCATAATTTTGAATATGTCGATGTTCCTGTCTCCCAAAGGCAGAAGAGTAGATCATTGGACCATTGACACTTGGATGGCTACTTTATGAGTGGTAGTAAGGTAGAACATAAACTCGCCTATAGTACAGACGGGAAGAAAGTTCCTAATAGTCAGACATTGTATTGATCTCTGCATGGGGAAGGCCACTCTCGCTTGCTTAATTATAAAATAAATTGCCTTGAAGTAATATTGGTTCTGTAATTGAGATAGAAAAATTGCGGGTAACATCTCACTGACAAAATCAACTTTACTAAAAAAAAGGTATGGTAGTCGCACAGATTTCCATAGCATACTTTATTCCTTCCTAGGAACATTTGAGTAGCTTTAGAAAAAAAAAGGTCTGAGTTCCAGTACCACTGTTCCAGGGTGTGTCCACAGATATATAATAGTGGTACATTTAGAAAACACAGCTTTGCATATATATAGATGCCATGTAGAATCCAGAGAATGCACCCAGCATGGGGCATTCAGGGGAGAGGGCATGTTGTTTTACATGTTTTCCTTGGCATAGCTGTGGGGTTCTGGCAGGTGGGTTCTCTCTCTCTCTCTCTCTCTCTCTCTCTCTCTCTCTCTCTCTCTCTCTCTCTCTTTTCCAGATAGTTTTAAAATGCTTGCTTCTTGTAAATCTGCATTCCTCCTTGCTTTGCTTTCAAGTCTTCCCCCCCCCCATTTTCTCTCTCTAGCATAAACATGTTGAATCTGGCTTTGACACTCAAAGTGTTTTGTATTGCAAGGAGTTTATATTTGTGCTCCAAGCTTACGTTCTCTTTTCTGTGCAAATATTTAGATTATTAAAGTTGTACTGACAGAGCTTCATGCCGAAGTGAAAGTTTCATGGATATATTTTTTGCCAGTGTTGATGTAGATGTTCAAAAGTTCTGCCACCAAGATACCCTTCCTATGTATTATTTATGATAACTGTCTGTAGGATTTTTGTGTCCTTGTATTGTGTTTTCTTCTCCACTTTTCTTTCTATTGGTACTTACAAAAATGGCTCTACATGAAATACTTTATAGAATTTTAATATTGGCATCCCCTTTCTGCATAGCTAGGGGCAGGTGGCTTGCAGGATCTCTCAGTATCAGTGAGATGTGTTCTCTCTCTCCCTCCTCCTCTTCCACACCTTCTTATTGCACCTTCTCCTCTCTTCCCTGTCCTCTTCCTCTTCGTTCTCCTTCTTCTCCTACCTTCACTGGTTTCCATGATTTTGGGACCCTCAGGTAAGGAGGAAGCAATAAGGGTTGCCTCCATGATGATGCACAAGATGGTACTTGGCCTTTGTGCCCTTTATCTGAGGGTAAAAAAAATCTATATTCTTTTTTTTTTTCAGTAAAGTTGAATTTGTCAGTGAGATGTTACCTACAATTCTATTAGCCCTTCCTTTCCCAGTGATGATCACCACCTTGGCAGTTAATGCCTTTGGGAACAATACAGACCCTGTGCATAAAAACTGTCTCTTCTCTTTATGTTATTTATCAGTTTCTATCAAAGCCAGAACCCCTCAGGAGGATGGCGAGACAAGCATCACATTATCTGACTTGACTGCTTCCAAAACTCAAGTCTCTCTTACAGTACCAGGATTTTTGAAGTTACAGGTTGGCATCCCCTTCTAGAGACCAGTGTAGAGGAAAAGTCATCTGACTCCTGTGAACCATGACTAAAATGCAGAAGCAAATTTGTTACAAGACAGAGATTAAAGTCAGGAGACATGGCTTATTTGGGGATGTAAATGTATCCCCTGGGCTACAATTTATACAATAATTCAGTGAAACCATTTGGCAAACAAAAAACCTGAAGGGTTCACAATTTCCTCCTGTTTGAAAGGCGAGAGAGTGGATGGCTTTGTCCATACTTGTGTGAACTTCTGAGCTCTACACACATGTATCCCAAGAAAGCAGAATTATTTCTCTAATGTTTCAGTCAGCATAGAACTGATGTTCTTAAATTATTTTACTGGAAGGCTCTCAGTGAGACATCAGTGTCACCGGAGCTGTCACTGCTGGGCCTTCCTTCATTCCGGCTTCCCTGAGTCACTGGAAGACTGCACATCAGTCATTAACTTACTCTCTCACCACTTTGTCATTATTTAGGCCACACTGTATTAAGATAGTTTCTGCAAATGCCAGACCACGGCCTTCCTGATGTAAGCCATGGCCACATTCCTACACCTCTCTTGACAGCCCAGAGATGGAAGCTCTGCTTCCTTTGAAACGCGCTCTCTGCCCTATACTGACCATAACTCTGTCCTGACCCAATAGCGCTTCTGCTGACAGAGTCTGAGTCAGAACGGCCTTCAGCAGGGACACCTCAAGTGACAGATCTGCCCCCGTGTTCATGTAACCACAGGAAACTGAGAAAGGGCAAAACATGGGTAAAAAGGAGATGCCAGACTGATGGCTATCCACAACGCTCACTCATCTTGGGTAGTCACCAGGTAGTGACGTCAGTTGTCCATTCCTGACTTCACTGCATAAGCTCCCTAGCATCCTGGGCAAATGCCATTCCTCTCCCAGAGCTGGGGCCCTGCTGACTGCTTCAGCAAACTTGGCTAGTCTCAATGTGTCCTCACAAGGACTGTCCTAAATCAGGGACTTGTTTTATACGATGTGGTTTCTTTCAGAGCCAGGGTACACTCATGACTGGAACTCAGGATTCCTGAGAGCGTGTTAGCTGTGAGGTCACTTGAGAGCTGGCTGTAAGCACTTGCAGTTTTCTGGGGACACTTGCTCTGCTTAGTGACTTGTAGGTGCCTGGTGACCTGATGCATCAAGCTTGTGCTCTGTGTAGTTAAAGCCTGTTTGGGAGCCATGTGTGCACTGCCTGCCTTCCAGATCCAATTGTATTGAAAATATATCCTCCATGAAACAGCTCTATCACAGTGGCATGAATCCACAGTACAATTGCATAAAAGGTCACAATAAGCAAAGGAGTTACACACACACACACACACACACACACACACACACCACACCACACACCACACAAACACATACATACAACACACACACACACACACACACACACACACACACACACAAAAGTGGAACATAAAATGTATAACTGTAGTTTATCCTCAGCCTGTGCCAACCAAAACTTACATACAAAGACATGATTTATTTGTTTTATCAAAGCATTTCTAGTTTATGGTTTCTATTCTTGAGAATTTTCTAAAAAGATAAAACAGGGTTACAGTGAACATATCCCCAGCTCCAGCTGTTCAGTCATATCACATACTTGATAGCTAGTTCCTTCTGAGTTCAAAAGAAGAAGATCCCCACCTTCTCAGCTACAAAGGGACATTAGTTCTGGGACTGATCTAAGGAACTAGGAAGGAAGAACACGGGTTCCTGCCAGCATGCAGAACCATGACTAGGGACAGCATCAGGACCCACTTTGCTCCAAGTTATTGTGAAATACTTTGTGTCACTATTCTTCTTTAGGGTCCTCTTCAACAATAACACATTTCTTCCCATTCTCTTTACTTATAAATACTCAAATGTCACTATGAAAAGAAGTCTGCCCTCAATTTTTAATATGAAATCTAATTTGAAAAGTAGACTTAAAATTTTATTGTATGAACTTATGTTTGAGGTACAGCTGAACCCCTAGATGAGTGGACTAAGTTCTTTCCATTTACTGTGTGTGTGTGTGTTTTTTTAATTCAACAATGGGTTATGATAAGCTATCCCATAAATTATGAAGTAGACTACAGCCTTATGTCTCCCAAACTGGCCAAGAGGCACTAAATGAATTTATACAGTGAAACAGAAGCAAATTCGTGCTCCCAGATTCCCATTTTTTGTGCAAATGACGTGCTGCTCTTCGACATTTATTACTCCATCAGCCACAGTGATGGACCACAGCATCCCTGGACCATTTGTTATGAGCTATAGATGAGCTGGTGCAGCTGTGCAGCCTAATAAGTTAGACCCTGGTTACGTGTGGCTGTGTGAATTGGGATTAATCATGTGCACGCTAAATCCGGTGCTTCCGTTGACAAGCAGCATTTGAGGCCCTCAATGAGCCTGTCCGTCTAGTGAGTGCTAAATTTGGACATGCCAGTTTGGGACATTACCTAAAGCAAGTGGTTGGGGCCATGCTGCTCAATGGGTACCAATAAGGCTGGTGTAGTGAGAATGCTGCGTGATAGGGGTGTTTAAACACACAGAGACAGCAGGCTGGGTTAAATTTGTGTTTTAGTACACACACACTGAATAACACTACTTACTGCCTCAGAGACAACATAAAATATTACTGCTTCTTTCTCCTTTCCCTTTTTCTTGTTAAAAATTCTATAAATTTTTTACCAAGATCCTCCTATATGTCTGTTTTTTACTTAGACACTCAAAATGTCTAATGGTCACCTGGCATTTTCCAAAACTTCTACAGATTTGGAAACCATTTAAGGAAAGTTTGTAAATGTTAATATCCAACCTAATTAGTACTCTCAAATTGCATGTTCCAGCAGATACAAAAAACAAAAACAAACAAACAAACAAAAAACCTGGCAAAGTATTTAGAAACCATAGCTTTCTGGGATACACATAAGTCAAATACATAAATATTGAGTATTTATTCCATTTTATTGGTAAATTAGCTTAATAATTAAATTATTCCTTTTAAATTATTTTTTCAAATCTTTTACATAAGTAAACTAACTGTATTTACATTATTTCCTCTGTTCCCTCTCCATGTCCCAACTACTTAATCGCAAATGTTCAACCTCCTGTTCTTTAATTATTATTGTTTTACACACACATGCATGCATGCACATACACACATGGCCAAGTCCACCTAGTGGTGCTTCTATGCACATGTAGGCATAACCACTTGAGACTGAATTTGCCGGGAGCTCATCCATGGAGAGAACGAAGCCTCCCTCTCTCAGCGGTCTGTAGCTCTCATCTAGGGCTGTGGCCTTGTGAGATTTCCTCCATCCACGCTGATGAGTTGGGATGTCAACTCGTTTTCCGGGTCATGTTTAGGCAGCCATGCTGTTGAGAGTTCACGGGTGCAGCTTCCCTGTCACATAAAAGACATGGTCTCTCAGCCAATGTCCTGTCTTGTCCTTTGGCACTTACAAACCTACCACCTCTCTCCAGCAACAACCCTGAGGCCTTAAATGGAAGGGCTGCTTTGCCAAGTGGGGCTAGGCATAGCACAGTCCTTTATCTACGCATTTTGATTAGTTGTAGGGCTCAACACTAGCTTCCATTGAGAATTCCACACAATGGAATCCATGCACACAATGTTTTACAGTTGTACCCTTCCCCACTCTCACAGCTCTTTGTCCTGTCTTCTTCCCAGAACCCCACATATCCCACCCAACTTCATCTCTGTCCTCTTCTCATTTGTTTGAAATCCAGCCCAACCAGTCCGGTCAGTGCTGCTCGCTCTCACTCTTATGAGCATAAATGTAGGGTAATCTACTGGAGCATAGACAACCTGCCAGGATCATACCCCAGAAGAACACAGATCCTCCATCCCTTACTAAGAATTACCTTTCAGTATCTCCTGCGTGGAACCCTTTGGGATACTGTCCCGTTCATGCTGGGCCTGCCTTTATCTTAGTAAGGTCCTGGCAGGCAGCCACAGCCTCTGTGAGTGACTCTTGCGATGTCCCTGTTGTGGCTAGAAGACACTATCACATAATGCTCTTTCCTATTCTCTGACTTAGAATCTTTCCATTCCTTCTTCCATGATGTTCCTGAGTATTGAGAGGAGGTGGTGCAGTACAGATCAGGGCCGAGCAGATCAAAATCACTTATTCTTTGTATTGTGACCGATTATATAATCTCTGTATCAACCTCCTTCACTGCTAAAAAGACAGCTGCACTTAAATTAGGCACATTTATCATTATTCATTAAAAAAGAATGCCCTCTCTAATGCCATTGTTAATGTAATAGAAGGCCATTATTTGTGTCAAAGAAGACATAATAGAGTTTATTGTAAGCAGGGGAGTCCCTATTCTTAATGTTTCAGCCATTATCTTCCTGTGTGAGGCTCTCCCACCACTCGCTAGCCAGATACGAGGTATTAGGGATCGTAGTCAACAATGAACAGAGTGGAGCCTCAGAGGGAAAATATCTGCGTGATTGTCAGAATTTTTAGAATCAGTACCATCTACCTCCCTCGACAGACTGTTATCAACCCCAGGACCCACTTCAGATGCCCAGAACCAGATAGTCTCTCATTGTTGGTTCTCAAAGTTTGGTGGAGACTTCAATCACCTAGACAACTTGTCCTAACAGAAGTAGCTTGGCCCCCACCAGTGATTCTGTTCTATTCAAGGCAGTGAGGCTGTTGTTTGGTAAATAGACAGCACACTCTGGAAACCACAACTCTGAGATCTGGTTTTCATGTGTGTTGGGCATTCAAATCTGCTGGGAAGCTGACTTACTTACTTACCACCATCAAAGGCTCGGAATTAAATGTCTAGGGTAAATCTTAGCTGTTCCAATATTTTTTAGAAGTTCCCTGGCAATTTTAACCTACAGTCCGGTCTCTTATAGCCCTGCTAAGGGAGCAATTCCAAGCTTCTTAGCTTGGTGTTAGACCATAGCGATGGGATTCAGGAAGACACAGTTCTCCAGAGCTTGTATATTCTTCAAACTCTCAAAGCCAAAACCTCAGGCCAAATTTATGAATCACTCCTTCATTGATTGAGTAAACGTCACTGCAGTCTCTCTGTGGATCAGGTTCTCTTGTGGTTGGTTGCTAGAGAGAGTCCTGTGAGCCAGCACATGGTGCTCCCATCCCCCTCCTCCTGGTAAGCTTAAAATCATTCCCGTTCAGATTGGGATATGTAATGCACTTATGAAATTTATATTAAACATATACATTATATGTAAACAAATGTGTGTGGTAGAAAGACACATATATACCTTCCACAGAGAGTGTCCCTCATAAAATGCTGTGCTTAGTGTGTGTGTGTGTGTGCTTAGTGTGTGTGTGTGTGTGTACACATGCATAAGGGTGCACAGATGTGTTCTACCCATGTTGGGGTGGGGTCAGAAGACAGCTTCCCTGGGTTCTGTACACCAACACCCCAACACCTCCATCCTCTTATCCCCCTACCCCACCCCATCCCCACCCCCACCCCCCGAAAAAAAAAAAGGTCTCTCTCATTGGTCTTGACCTCTGAAAAAGAGACTACACTGGCCGTCCAGTAACAGCCTGACTGTCTGCCTCCCTAGTGCAGTGTAGCACTCACCCCTTTTGCCCCCTGAAATGTGGGTGCCAGGGATCAGGCTGTGATTTTACTAAGATGTCTCCAGGAGTCCCAACTTGTTCTTAATTCAGTATCCTGATGTTTCCTGGGTACATCCTCAGCATTTCTCCAGACAATTTGGAATGCTGTGTGTGTGCAGATCAAGTACCTAGCCTCCCACTTGCCAAATACCACCCCAAAGGGCAGAGGCACAACAGATGTTTCCTGTGGAGAGCATCTATCTGCTCTTCTTACCCCTCCCTTTATTCCCTTGCTTTCTTCCCAGCCCAACCAGCATTCTTCCTTCCATACCCTTCCTTGACAGCTTCTCTCTCACACAGTGTGAGATGCTACTAGCTTTTCACACCAGGGACTCCCCCAGACACTTTCTCCTGCCCTGGGGGAAGCTTGGAGAATCAGTCATTCTGCCCATAAGTAGATGACAATTCCGTATTAACATTCTAATGCAGATTTGTCTCTGAGCAAATTCAAGGAAACTGTCTTTCTAACTCCACCCCAGCCCTTGTCTTTTGTGTTCTTGTAAGTCAAGGAAAGCAACTGGCTTTCAGTCAGAAGACACAACAGCCAAGGTGTTCTGAGCCATCTAGAGTACACTTTTAATATCCAGAATAGAAGGAACTTTTAGAGTTTCCAATTTTAATTGATCTGTTTCCTCTAGATTTTTTTTTTTTTTGTACTGAAAAACCAAGCTTACTCTCGTGACGTAGCTCTTGCCCAAAAAGAGTCTTAACGGCAAGACAGCAGAATAAATTCTAAGTAGTGCAGCTTTTATGTCCCGGCCTAAGTACGCAATTCGGTCAGTTTTCGGTGGCTGAAAGTGTGTCTCCTGTAATAATGGGAGCGTTTAATGCCTGGAGTTTTCATTAAAGCTAGCAGAGAGAGAGAGAGAGAGAGAGAGAGAGAGAGAGAGAGAGAGGGCGTTCTGAGAGATCACCGGTTGGGTGGCCTTTAAATGTTTCTTCTCTGACTAAAACCTCTTGGAACAGCAGACGCATGCCTCTCCCCTTTTTGTCAGCCGGCCTCTGCTGGCCCGCACCTTTCCCTCTTGAAAAGGAACTGGGCTGGGAACGTGCTGGGGCGTGGGTTCGCGTCCCTCTCCACGCATAGCCTGGGCGCAGAAGTTGTCTTCTGCAGCCGGGCGGGGCGGGCGGGAGGGCGGTTGCTTCTCCACCTCTGAGCGCGCCTGTTCTCTGCTCTCCCTCCTGGCACAGGGCACGACCGGCCGCGCAGGGCACCTGGCGGGCTCGGAGCCTGCGCCACCGCCTCCGCCTCCGCGGGAACCGTTCGCGCCCAGCCTGGGCAGCGCCTTCCACCTGCCCGACGCGCCGCCCGCCGCCGCGGCGCTCTACTACTCCAGCTCCACGCTGCCCGCGCCGCCGCGCGGGGGCTCCCCGCTGACCACCACGCAGGGCGGCTCGCCCACCAAGCTGCAGCGAGGAGGCTCGGCCCCCGAGGGTGCCGCCTACGCCGCGCCGCGCGGCTCCTCGCCCAAGCAGTCGCCCAGCCGCCTAGCTAAGTCCTACAGCACCAGCTCGCCCATCAACATCGTCGTGTCCTCGGCCGGCCTGTCCCCGATCCGCGTGACCTCGCCCCCCACCGTGCAGTCTACCATCTCCTCTTCGCCCATCCACCAGCTGAGCTCCACCATCGGCACCTACGCCACCCTGTCGCCCACCAAGCGCCTGGTCCACGCGTCTGAGCAGTACAGCAAGCATTCGCAGGAACTGTATGCCACCGCCACCCTCCAGAGGCCGGGCAGCCTGGCAGGTAAGGGGCTGGGCGCTCTGGTGTGGCTCACTTGGGCGCTTGACGGGGAACCAGGGAGACTGGATCCAAGCAGCAGGGCTGGGCATGTCTTGGGGCCAGTTTTCAGATTCTGGGGCTGTGGGGGATGCCAGGGA
Organism: Mus minutoides; assembly: GCA_902729485.2. Lineage (NCBI taxonomy): Eukaryota > Metazoa > Chordata > Mammalia > Rodentia > Muridae > Mus > Mus minutoides. Next base: position 43,942 of record LR751573.1, on the reverse strand, counting down.
TTGTCTGGAAAGACTGTCAGCATCTCTCTTCAGGTGTGCCTATCATGTGGTCTGTCTGCCTCTAACACCTGACTGCCTTCCCTTGTCCCTCCCTAAAGTCTGAAGCCTTAAACCAAGCAATGAGGTTAATTTAGTAGGACCACACAGACCTGTTGCTTACATGCAGAAAGAAATCAAGTAACTCTCCCAGTGGGAATGATCACTATTAGTTGCCACAAAAAGTTATATCCCCCCCCCCCCAAATCAGATTCTGAATTTATATAGGTTTCAGCAGCAGCAGCAGCAACAGATTAAATGTAACCAATAGGGAAGAGTCTTCAATGGTTACCTACTTCATTATAGGGGCGCAGCGAGGGACGGGATGCCTGAGTTGGAGAGGCTGCTTTCTTCTGCCAAATCAGAAGAGGTGACATTTCTGTGGTGCCTGTCCCTATTACAGACCAGGCTGAGCTGGCGACTGTGCTGTCAATGCCATATGCTCATTTTAAACAAGACACTGTGATTGAAAGACTAATGCTCCCTCCTAAGACACCTGACATGTAATCTGGATTTATCGCCTATTTCTTTCCTTCTAGAAGTATTTGGTAATTTTGTGACTCTAGTAACAGAAGCTGTGCTTGTATGCTTCTTGTCTTGACACAAATAGATGACTGTGAAGATAAATAGGATTTTAAAAGGGGGAGGGGTTGTCACAGGCACAAGGCAGGTGGCCAAGGGCTTCTTTAATTCAAACACAGTAATTGCCAGCATGGACTAGTTAGCTAGTTAGCTAGCTTAGTGGGATGCAGGCTGGGATATGCTGCCCACAGGACTCTGCTCAGTTTGTTTGCAGAGAATAATCCATCTCACTGCTTTGCCTGGAGAGTGGGATTTTGGAGGTAGCCAATCATTAATGCCCTGCTATGTCTTCTAAGGTAGCCACTAGTTTGAAGAGCATCTTAGGAAACAGGCAACAAGCTTTATGTTTATGAGATCATACCAAGAATCAGAGGGGTGAGAAGTCACCCTGGTCATCCCCCAGCCACCGTGGAGAAGATGCAAGGAGTTAGGGGTCTGTAGAATTCTAAAGCCCGTTGCATTTCTGTGTTTGCCTGGTGAAGAACAGAAGGGAGGTTTTGTTGTTGGAGGTGGTGTGTGTGTGTGTGTGTGTGTGTGTGTGTGTGTGTGTGTGTGTGTTTGTTTGTTGAGGGAGGGGGTCCCAGCTCTTCCCTCACCTGCTGATGTGTGACAGACATGTGCCTGTCACATTGTATTCCTGTGGGGAAGCAGAGAGTGGCCAGATAGCAGAATGTGTAGAATTTTGAGGAAAGGTTTAGGGAGTGGAAATACAGTAACTAAGAATGCAACCATTCCTTGCATATTTTGAAAATGACTTATGTTCTAAGGGCTGCAAAGAATGTTTCAAAGGCTTTGATGGCAGTCATTGAGGGTGGGGTGAAGGTGCTGGTGCTGGTGCTGATATTGGTGTTGGTACTGGTGCTGGTGCTGATGTTAGTGTTGGTACTACTGGTGCTGGTGTTAGTACTGGTGTTGGTGTTGGTACTGGTGATGGTGCTGGTGCAGGTGCTGGTGCTGCTACAGGTGCTGATGGTGTGTGTGCAGTCACATTTCTTTCTGTTAGAGGTGAAGACACTTCTCCGGCCAGAAGGAGAGCTCTAGTTGACCAAGACATTCCCATCTGTTCCTCATATTTTCTTGCCATATTACATTTTTGCTACCTAGTGAGGAAAAAAAATTCAGTATGCCATTGAAGAGACATAATTTTAGAGTTGCAGTGAACATTTTAAATGTTTGAATTCATTTATTTAACATACATGTTAAAATATTCATTTAAAGACTTCTTCATGCAAATTGCCACTGGTGGGTTTGAGTTCAGAATTATCCTGTCAGAGTATATGAAGGATGGATTCAAATAAGATCTCAAGTTCCATTTGGAAAATCATGACCCGTGGCCAAAGAGAGATATCAGAGATGGACTATAGTATGTGTGAGCTCACAGACAGCCAAGCTTACACACCCTGCATCTGATGCCCTGTGTTTGAAACTCTTCCAAGTATCATAAAGTTTGGAGCCACTTGGTTTGCCAAATGAAATAGCAAAAAAAAATATATTGAGATTACAGAATAGATTTTGTCTCAGTAGAGCTCTGAATCAGGAGATCTGTTACTGACAACCTGAAGTATCAGTAGAGGGTAGAGATGCTCACTGTCAGCTAAGGTCTCGGGTCTTCACTGTTCTCTCTCTGTATACCACCACCAAGGCAGTCACTAGAGACACTACATCATCCCCTGAAAGCTCCAGACTCCTCTCAAACAGAGAGGACAGAAAATAAAATACTTTCAATGGGGTGACTCAGAAGGTGGCTTTTGAATCTTCCCTGAAGTGGTGAGCCAGCCAGCCCTGTGAGGACTAGGGAAAGGTGAGCTCAGAGGCTGGGGACTGGGAGTGTGCCTGCCGTGCATGGAAGGGAAGCACTGAGCAGGAGGAGGACTTGGCCCTTGCTGAGGTTGGATAGATCCAGGAGGCCTTACAAGACAATGAGGGTAGGAGCAAAACTGACATAGTCTGGCTTCTTTTGTAGCAGGCTTACTCTGAATTGATATGTTAGCAATCTGATTCAGGGATCAAAGGCAAAAGTAAAGATGTCCATTGGGAGTGATTACAATAAGCTAAGTTAAAGGTAACCGTGGAAACAATTTACTCACACTGAAAGTGATGAACAATAGGGGTGTGTGCAAGCATGCACATGCACTCACACACATACACGAATGCTTGCCACTGTGATTTTTGTGAACTAGGTGAAAAAGGGAAGAAAGAAGATCACCTGGAGAGTGGCGTTTCAGTGACACAGCTGGGGAACATTGCAGAAGCACCTGCATAGGTTTGGGAAGTGTGGGTAGACACTAAGGCCTAGCTAGTTACAGAGGATGGCACTCTGCCAAAATCCCAGCACACACACACACACCTCGAAAAAATTGGATATATGGGTTAGACTTTTATCCAGGACTTGTTTTCTTAGCTAAGAGCTTGTCCGGGGTTTCAAGTGCTGTCGAAGGATGTCAGGCTGTCAGTTTCTGAAAGCACTTGGGCAGGAAGTAACATTTCTCTACCTTCTCTACAGCATGATCTTCCCCATGACTGAGCTTGGTAGAAGCAAGGCCAGGATTTCAGAGTTGTCACAATCTGGGTAAAACTCGGAAAAGTTTTAAATTTATGAAACTCAAGCCATTAGACACTCATGATTTCTTAGTAGAGTTTCTTTTCTTGTACAGTTATAAGTCTTTTTATTACACAAAGCTGAGTGGGAACCAGTTTGCCGTCCTTGGAGGTCCCAAACTTTCTACACACTAGCTGTCTACTCCATATTGCAGAGAGGGTCACTATAATATGTACTCTTACTGTCTTCCATGTCACTAAGGAGTATTCCTGACTCATTAAATGTTAACTTTGGTTGTTTAACAGATAAACAACCTGGTAGCTTAAAAATGGACCAGAAAGCAGTCACACATTTTTCTCTTAGGCAGGAGGCAGCTCTACTAAACTGGAAAACATGCCTCCACGCAATTCACATGTAAAGGAGCTGTCATTACTATGTTCCACATGCACAGCTTCAGCTGAGGAGGGTTTAAAACACTGTCTCACACTGAAGCCCAAGTTGACTTAGAACTGAAGGGGTCTACAACCCTTTAGGTGGAACAACAATATGAACTAACCAGTACCCCCAGAGCTCATGTCTCTAGCTGCATATGTAGCAGAAGATGGCCTAGTCGGCCATCATTGGGAAGAGAGTCCCCTTGGTCTTGCAAACTTTATATGCCCCAGTACAGGGGAATGCCAGGGCCAAGAAGTGGGAGTGTGCGGGTAGGGGAGCAGGGTGGGGGTGGGGGGCAGTGTATAGGGAACTTTTGGGATAGCATTTAAAATGTAAATAAAGAAAATATCTAAGAAAAAAAAGAAGAACAAGTCACTGTGTAGCCCAGAATACCTCTGAACATATAGCCATCTCTCTGCCTCTGTCTCAAAGGTACAGGGATTATAGTCACAACCCACCATTCTCAATTTTTTACTATAACTACTCTAATTTCAGTTTTAAAGCCAGTGTAGAGTTAGCCAGTTAGTTTTGATGGGAAAACCCACAAGGGACAAATTAGTGAGGCCACATGTGTGCCCAGCATGCTTCTTTGAGGAGCCCACCCCAGAGTCTTAAGTAAGGAACTAGTGAGAAACATACCTGAAACTAACTCAAAGCATGGGTATCTGTTAGTAGTAAGGGACAGAGAACAGAGGACCAGCGTGGCCATGTTTGCTCAGCAAAGATGAGTAAGTGAGGAGACATAGCAGGGAAGCGATGAAAGAAGATGACACAAGAGGAAATGGATCCCACCCTAAAGGGCTTGTGATGTCATCATCTTTGCACATAGCTGGCAAGTCCATCTTTGCATGTTAGCAACTGTTCTGGGAACTGTCCTGGAGATGGGTCAGGAGTAATGGGCAGGCAAACAGAGAGGCCTTGAAACTGTCCTGTTCTAATAGATGTAAGGATCACAACTGTCTCCTATTTCTTTCAAAGGGTATGGGGGTGGTGAGAAACTCAATGCTGGGATCACATATAAACAACAGAGGGAGGAAGCTTTCCAAGTGATAGATAGAGCTTACCTTTTACTTTGTTCTACTGACAGTCTCCGTCACTTAACTTAATTGTCTGTGTGTTGAGTTAAACATGTTTATCGTAATGAGTGAACACATTAAATATTAAAGATGAACAAAATTATATTGAGAAACACATTATACTTCAGAACACTTGCCGTGTGTCACTTAGAGTGGCGCACTCTGCAGTTTGGACATCACGTGGGCTCCAATATCTGATTGAGGCAGTGTGATCTTTAACTCTGTCCCTTAGACTTGAGGGGAGGCTCAGCAGTGACATATTCCTTCCCCAAATCTGCAGATGACAGGAATCTAACCTAGGCAATTTTGAGTAGAGTCTTTATAGTATAAGTCATACATAACCCCATGAGTAGACAGCATACTTTTCTGTCACTAAAGGACAAAGGTATTTAGTATAAAGTTGGGTGGGTTTTTGTTTTTGTTGTTTATTTTTTGTTTTGTTTTGCCTACCATTATAAGTTTTTATTAAATCTCTAGTGATTTTGAAGAAATAAAAAGTGTCTCACATCTGTGTCAAAATCCTACTGAGCATGGTTTCACGCATGCCAATTTTTGTTACTTTAAAATAAGACCATCTTCCATTTTCTGAGTTTAGAGCTGAATTTAGTCCTGCTGGAGATACAAATGCAAGCTGTAAATATGTATTGGAATCATCAGGCCCCAGAAGCTTACTTTGAGAGAGAAATGACATATGAAATGTAAATTCTTGACCAGTGGTTTCCATGAGAACTGACCTTATAAGGAGAGTTATTTAGTCAGGGCGTGATCAACTTATACTCCAGCCAAATGGACACAAGCTGTCTTACATAGAGTGGACCATGCACTCTAAACAACTATTTGGAGCGTCATTCAACCTCTGACTTCCTGTGGCTCCCACATCTCACTCTTCTAGTTTATACAAGGGCAAGTGTCGACCAAAGACCCTATAGGCTCTGCTGGACCCTGCATGTTTCCTGGAGGAGATGGTCCCAGAGCAGAAGGGCACGGTCCCTTGGTGAGTTCACAGTCAGTGTGTAAAGGTCAGCTCCGGGATACAGTGCAGAGGCAGTGAGATGCCTGGCTCCTCTTGTCACATTTGTCTTCCTGGAGCTGAGAGTTTCCTAGCCTGTAGATGAGAGCAAGGATGGTTCTCATGAACACCTGCCTCCTCATATTCTAGACATCACTGAAAATTCAACCTTCAAAAAATATCCCTGTTCTGATTTACATTCTCTGCTTATTATTTGATCAGCTTGCCACCTTAATCAATACCTTAGCTTGGGTAAGGAGACTTCTCTCCTCAGTAACAACAGCAGATGGCTTAGGAAGGAACACCTTGTCAGCTACCCAAGACAACCAGACCCTTGGTATTTCCACTGCCCAGGACCCACCCAACACACCCACACACCCTACCCCTGGGGCATTCTCACTGGAAGACCAGTTGCTGCCTGGAGCATTGGAATTTGTAGAGAACATATCTCTGTCATGTAGGGTGGATACATCTCTGAGGTTTTTTATTATTCAGCCTACTAGGGGCAAGAAGGCTGTTTACCACACACTAACCTTCTCTTTCAGAAACTCAGCACCTCCACTTTACAGTAGCAACCATGGTCTTAACTGCCTCATTAGAGGCTCCTGTCATCTGCCCTCCTTATCCTCAGGGAAGCAGACACTTGACTCCAGCACACTGTCCATCCTGTGTGCAAGCTAACCCCATCAGTCTCCATCTGCCAGCTGTCCAGAAATCACAGTAGGATCAAATGCTCCACAGCAGTGAGTTAAGTTGCTGAAGCATCTGTATCACTCGGTTCGTGCGATCTAATTTCTATGGGATCAATATCCAGGTGAAACAGTAGGAGGGAAAACCCTGCTTTCCGCATCCTCTTCCAGGAAGTTCACGGCCAGAGTCTTGACACCCAGCTCATGTTGCTAGAAGTCCAAGAAGCCTCGCTATCACTGTATTTTTTTTTTACCATTTGACTCACAGATAGCACTATCTACTCAGCTACCCTTCTCACCCCTTAATCCCTAGCCAATGAAAATGTAATATATAGATTAACTTGTTAGGGGAACGGCAGTGGTATCTACGTTTTGAAATTTTTGAAATAATACCAGTTATTTGTATCATATTTAATTACCTGGGAAACATAACCCAAAAACTCAATTGAAATCACCAGTTGTGGTTCGGCAGGCATCCTCCGCCTAACATTGGCTGCCTGGTGTCTCACACAGTATCCCCCCAGTGCAAATGTAAATACAGTGGGAAATGAAGTCACAAGCGACACACAACACACAGTCCATTATCACTGAGAAGCAAATAAAGTGTTTTCTAGAAACTGGAAGTTAAGAGGCAGAGCAGAGCTAGGCTCTGAGTTGGATGGAGGACTCTGAAATGGGGAGCTGAAGATGTGGAGGAGGAGGAGTGGAAAGCTACTGTTCGCATCCATCTCTCCCTCTGTGTCATCACTCCTGGCTAAGGCAAACTCCAAGAAAAAAGGAGTACTGTCTTAACTAAACCACAAACAGTGTGAGAGTTAGAATCCTGATTCAGAAATTGGCTTCCTGAGTGAAGTTTAAGTCACATAAGAGAATACAGGAAAGGAGGAAGGAGGGAGGATACTGCTCCCATCCAGTCACTCTGAAGGAAGATGGTCACTATGCATTACCCTTCCCCTTGTCATAAAGTTACATTTGGAATCCATACCTAGTGGGAAACACTTCTATTCACACCACAGAACAGATATGTCCCTGGTGGCTTTTTTTTCCTCAAATATGATAAATTAGAGAGGATTACAGAGGAATGGGACAGACTTGCTGGCTTGAAAAGGAGACTAAAATAGAAAAATAAATTATCCCTTAGAAGAAACAGATCATTTAAGGGATGTAAGAGATTAAAGGACATAAGCAAAAGCTTTGGGTCTAGCACTGAAGAGGATTTAGGAAGATCTTGAATTCATTAAATAAAAACTGAATAGGATATGGAGATGGAGCAAAAGAATGTGAAAATCCTTCTAGGCTGTAAAAACATAACTCATAAACCTAAAAGAATAATTGATGAAATGACTGGGAAATAGTTAAGGAGCTAATGCAGAGGGTTGGGAGTAAAAGGGACAGAGGCAGAAAATAGAAGACTGGTGCAGGAAGAGCCAAGTCACGTTCCAGAGATGTAATGTGTGACTGGGGTCTCAGAGATGTAATGTGTGACTGGGGTCGAGAAGGTAAATTACCAAAGTTGTGGGGAAGAATTCCTTAGGGCCCAGGCCCTCCTCAGAAACGCCTCATGCTAGGAATTGAAAGTGTTCCTTATACTACATCATGAAAATTCAAAGTACCAAGATGAAAAGATCCCAGTGTCTCTGGAGGGGAATACAAGACTTTCCTTGACTAAGCAGTCACAGCTTTGGACAGCAGAGAACACGAGGTGCTGCCTGCACGCGCGGCTGAGGGAGTCATTCTCAACTCGAAACCTCCACACAGCCTGTTTCCCATCGTCAAATAAAAAATCAAACATGCTCTAACATGCAGAGGAGCCTGGGGAAATGCATCCTGTTGGCACACTGTCCTAGAAAAGTACCGCCATTGAAAGATGGATCCTAGTTAAATAAAAGCAAGAAATGGGAGGAAACGGTATCCAGAAATAATGCGTACTGGGTAGCAGAAGTCCAGGAGAAGGCCCCAGGCAGCAGGGCAGGAGACAAGGGAAGGCATACTCAACCCAAGCCCTGCCGGGTCTGTGTGATGTCATAATCCAAGGCCAGAAAACTCGAAACAGCAATGAGCTTCATTACAGATGCAGTGGAAAGAGTTGCTATACTCCGCAGAGTTCTATAACTCCAGAAGGCAGCTGTTGAGAGATTTAACAGCTAGACAGATGTGTGAGCATATAGTTCCATCCCTTTTTAGCTCTGTAAGGTGGTGCCATTTCACCGAAGCCAGCAGAATTTAGAGAGCACAGTTTTCATGCCAGGCACTCCTCTCAGGGGGCTGGCGACTCACCTGTGAGCAGCAGGGACAAAAGTTTGGAGTTCTTAGCACTGATACTTCTGTCAGAGGTTAGAAGAGAAAACTGTGGGTAGGGACTAGAGAATACAGAGGTCAGAAACAGAGCAGCGGGAGACACCTCACAGAGAGGATATCCTCGGAGCAAACCTTTGCAGGAAGGAGAAAGGACATACAAGTTGAGAACAGTGTCTGGGGCAAAGGAAACACTGAGCCCAAGAGGTCTGAAGGAAAATCATGCCCTGCCCATTAGAATGCACATTGGGGTTTCTCTCATTGTTGGCTTGCTCTGCAGTGCAGGAAAAAGATAAGAATAACAATTGCAGTCTTCATGAAGAGCTTATAAGATTGCAACTGTCCCTTGTATAGGGTGTCTACAGGTTAAACAGACTTTATCATTATGTTTTGTTACCAAGAATGTCATATCTGACTCTTCTGGGTATCCAAATATACATGGGTAGGAATCCAGGATATAATAGCGTACTGGAGAGTCAAAACAAACTTGTCTAAGACAGCTTGATATGAGGAGAGATCTGACTGAGGGAAACCTAAGGGAAGAGGTTTCCCATATGGGGAGAGGGTGTAAGAAAGGGATGTTGAAATGTTCCAGGTACAATGTGTCACATGTGCATAACAGGGGTATTTATACAATTCACCCTGCACATGAATAAATGAGCAGACAATTCATGAGTTTTGGGCACAGTGTTTTTGACTACATTCGTTCATTTTCTGTTGCAATTTCAACATTCTTGTCTTCTGCAAAAACAGAAGAGTAATTTATATCAAAGTTTCAAAAGCTGAAAGACAGTGAAGGGTTTACCTCATCGATTTGGCCTCTGGTGTAAGCCCCTCAGGTTATGACACTATGTCACAGGTGACCTCAGAAAGATAGCATATGGGAAGGAAGTCACATAGTGAGATAGGAAACGCTAATGTCAAGAGTTAGGTTCCCTCCCTCCCTCCCTCCCTCCCTCCCTCCCTCCCTCCTCAACATCTAACCCTGGTCCCACAAGCACAGCATTAAGATCCCCAACATCTGCATCCTCAGTGATTGGCCTTACAGCTAGGCCCTGCCTCTTACTGTTTCCACCCTCACGTCAGAACACACCCACTCCTAGGACCAACCCTCCAACTTATGACCCTTGGAGACAAACTACATCCAAACTATACCAGAGCCACATACGTTTAAAAAAAAAAAAAAAAAGCAAGGCCCAATTTTTATTTCTGAAAGAATGAGTTACACAGAAATCCAGATAAGGTTCTTCTCACATTGCTCTAAGGGTCCCCAGGGCAATGAATGAATGCTGACAGCGTCGGAGACTGGAGGCAAAGTGAGGGTATATGAGAAAATTAAAGAGGAATCAATTAAAACGGGGCTGCTTCTGGGAACCAAAAACTGAGCCAAATGCCCGGAAATTTCCTTGTCCTTTGAGAAATAGGCTGCCTGATGAGTGAGCCCCGTGGTTTGCTGGTACTCTAAGTGTTTCTTCAGAGCTACAGAGAGGTGGCTAGTACACCAAGCATCTGCTGGGAAATACTCTTCTGTACAGACTGGAATGGCAGAAAGACACCACAGGATGGGGACAGAAAGACTTAGAGATAGGAATCTGCGGGTAGCTGGAAAGCCACGCCTGGGGTTTTGCTTTGGCTCCTTAACAGCCAACTGTGGGTAAGGCTTAGTTGATGGTGGGGTTGTTAGTGAGTTTATTTCTAACTTCAGAGCTTTTTGCCTTAGAAAGATTAATTTAATGGGACACAAAGGAAAAGATAGAACGAGTCACATATTCACTGCAGATTAACTAAAAAGGAAGTGCCTAAAATCTCTAATATCAATGGTTCTTTATATATTCATTATGTTAAGTGCTGGCTTTTGACACCAAGAAGAAATTCTGAATTTTCTGGCAATCAAAACAAACAAACAAATGGCCAAAAATATACGTAGTGTTCTTTCAGGCTCCAGAAAGACAGCTAATGGGATCTCTACACATCAAAAACATTCTATCAAGTATCTTCTAATTGATGTCAAATCTGCAACTATAGTGGCTGGCTATGGTAAACAAAGTCGCGTGTGAAATGGCTGTAGTTGGCAAATAACCAAAAGCCACATTTATATCGACCAAAACGTGAATACAAAGAGATACCAGATTGCGTTAGTCAGAATTCATGTATTTAAAAATTCAAGGGGGAGATTTATTTAGTTCCCAGTTTCAGAGCTTTCTGCCCACCTCACCATATGAGGGAGAGCCCTAGAGTAGCTTACCTCACCAGACAGAGCAGAAAGATAGGAATATTAGGGAGTGGCGTGAGAAGTTGCAGCCAGTGAAATACCCCAATGTCTTACATCCTCAGCTCTGCCTTGCCTTCCAGGGTTCCCCCTCCCATGCTCCTACTGAAAATTTTAATCTCTCAGTGAATTAGCCCTTCTATTATCTCAGAGATCCAGCGATCTAATACATCTGAAAACACACCATAGAAATAGCCAGAGGAGTACTTTTCTGATCTCCTTGGTGTTTCTTCCCACCCCTTTTTTTTACCTTGGTGTGTCTTAATCCAATCAACATGGTAACCAAAATTAACTATCACATAGGTTCTGCCTAAAGTGAGCAAAATGATAGAAATCAGCAAAAATCAACAGAAATGAATGACTCCAAGGAATAAAGGAAAAAATGTCTGTGCCTTCAGCACTTCATGGTTCTCTAGAAAATGTTTCTCTCTTTCTTTAGTCTGTGATGTGGGATGTATAGATGTCTATAAAGCAGGCCATGCAATACTGTAGGTTTACCAACCACGTGAACAGTCACAAGTATAGGCCTGGGAGAGAAGATTATAAAACCAGACAATACCCATTCCATATTATTTCTTGACATCATGTAGTCAGTGTATTGTGGACCTTTCAGGAGAGCACAGCAAAGGGAATCTAAAGAAAAGCTTCAATAATTTGAGGAGCAAGTTTGAGCAAGCCATTCCAGTTTCTGCTTACAGTGCAAACATCTTCAAAGGGATACGCCAGCTGTGGTTTCTGCCTGTTGGTCCTCCTGGATGGCCTCTGAGCTCAAGGGACTGGGTTACTGTAGAGGTGGAGTCAGTTCCAAGCTTCAAAGGATCGTTTCTGAATCCAGCCTCAGCTCTCTGTGCTTACACTGACAAAGTGGTGTTAGGAGGTGTAAAACATCCCTAAAGAAAAAGAAGTAGCCATGTCAAGAGTTAGTGTGAAAAAAACAGAAGTTATTGTCCCTTCTCCTAGGATGAAGCACACATCCAAACATGCACCACATACATGTCACACAAACACACACACACACACACACACACACACACACACACACACACACATACTCATTCAAGTTGATCTGGCTAGACACAAAAAAGCCCCATGGTCTTTATTTATTTCATGTTGATATATTCTATTTGAGTTTCTATAACAAAATACCACAAATATGACATTTTTTAACAATAGAAATTTACATGCCACAATTCTAATGGCTACAAAAAAAATCAAACAGACAGACAGACAGACAGACAGACAGACAGACAGACAGACCAAGGTGATAGTAGATCCTGTGTGTAGTGAAGACTTTTCTGGTTCATTGAGGAATCCTTGTTGCTTTTTCCTCCTCATGGTGGAAGATCCTTGAGAGATCTCTCTCGGGCTTGTTTTACAGGGACCAAAAATCTCAATAGTGAGGGCTCTGTACCATCCCTGTTAATACATTGAATTGAGATTGAACCTTAGAACTAGTGAAAGCCATAGCCATAAACATAATACCGGTTTTCAATGAACTTGGTGCTGTCACATACTGACAAATAGGCCACTCCTGTTGACAATTCTTAGTAGCATTTACTCCCTTGTGGGACTTTCTGTCCTAGAGAAGCATCTCTGGTACCATAAGACACTCCTCTCAAATGCTCATTAGTATCTTTCTGATAGAGACATCTAAAAGAGGGCATTTTAGCTGGACACAGTTCATGTTTTACCAAGGATGATAAGCATTCAAATGACAATGGTGCATACTCCACCCCAAAATTAATTGAGCTCATTAACACATACTAGAATGCTTTTTGAAGTTAATAAAATCCTAAAGTTAAATCCTAGTGGAAACTACATAGTTCACGTATAATTTTTGTCTTATCAAAACCTTTTTATATACAAAACTCCATATGAGAAGAATTAGAATAATAAAATATTAATACATAAAAGGTTATAAAATGTAAACATAGGAATAATGAATCTACAAAGTTTATATCTGGCATTTTCTCTTTGTAAATTTTGTTGTAATCTAACGGGCCTTTTTCCTATAGAAGCCACAAAATCCTCTGCTAATAAATCCACTACATAAAAATGATAGAGAAAGTGCATTACACCATGTTTTTGAAACTCAAAAAGAAAAGTTCTTAAAGGAACTTTGTACAGCCTATGTATGCTATATTGAAAGTAATCTAACTAAAAGGCTTTTGTTTAAGTTACAGAATGTAAACCATCTCCAGTCATGTCTTTTTAAAATTGCAGCTCAGTGTGGTGGTGCACGCCTTTTATTCCAGCCCTTGGGAGGCAGAGGCAGGCAGATTTCTGTGAGTTCAAGGCCAGCCTGGTTTCCATAGTTAGATTCAGTCCATCCAGGGCCTTCAACCTTGTGATTTATGCAAGCACCTGCCTGCTTATTTCCCCTTTTATTGAGCTAACTCTTCTTCTTTCCACACTGAGAATTTCCTCTGTGGCCCTGGGGCAAAAGCCACAGAACCCAAAAGAGAGACAGCTTTGTTCCAGTGGCGCTTTGAATAGCTAATGAAAGTTGCCTTGAAACTTCAGCCTGCCTGTGCTGCTTAGATATGAAGATGTACCAGGCCTACCTTGTTCCAGATGCTCTCTATGAAAACTCTGGGGATTATGTATAACAATGAGGCCTGGAAACCTGACAGTGCAGATGCTCTGTCCAAGAGATATCAAAAGCAGCTGCTGAGAAACAAAACGACACCTGTTGAGTTTTATCCTCCTTGTTGATAAAGACAAGTTTGGGTGTCAATGTAAGACTGACCATTAAAAACTCTGGGACATGACTAATTAATAAGGTAGCAGCAAATCACAGATTGCTTTCATCAGTAGGTCATTAGGACAATAAGAAAATAGGAGTGAGCCAAACTTGTGGTCCATTCCTGCTCGCAACAAATTCTGAAGCTAAGTATAATAACTACAAGGCTCCTCCGAGGGAAAAAATTAAATTTCATATGCTCAGCTTCTTTTGCTTTTAGATGTCCAAATGTTTTAGTTACACATTTTGCATCCAATTATGTTGCCCTATATAGAAGTACAATAACTCCACTCACCCTAACCTTGCCAGCAAATGTTTCAGGTGCTTGCGTAGGGTCCTTCTAAAGGTCCCTTTGCCAGGCTGAGTCTTAGGCCGTTGTGGAAGGACACTGCAGATTCAGGACATTCCTGAGCCAGGACTGCTACACCCTTGCCTCCGTAGCCCTCAAAGTCTTTTATCCTAGAACTGCAGAAAGGCAGGAGTTGAGGGTGGAAGGGACGATGTGCCAGAAGGCTGCCCGTCATGTCCTAGGGTTTCCCAGCAAGATGTATCACAGAGTAAGGCACGTTTGGGGCAAAGCCCATACCGTCCCCCCATCCCTGTCCAAGAGCATTGCTAGCTTTCTCTGACAGCATCAAAAACTAACCCTCCTGGGCCACTGCACATAACTACTCAGGAATGGATATGCCCGGGGCTCTTCTGACTCCCAGACTAAGGAAAATACCAAAGACTAAGCCTTGATTGTGTGCAGAAGATCCCACCTACTTCTTGCCTTCACTCCATAGCGACCATAAATACCAGGTCACTTCTCGGAGGTACCCGTACACTATACTCTTCTATTCACTGGGCTTTCTTCTGAGGTCCTTGCCAGGGAAGGGCCTCCTACTAAAGCCTCTTTTTTGTCTCAGAGGTAAATGATACACATATTTTCCCTGGGTGGAGAAGTGTGCTTACAAAGAAAGTGGAAGATCAAGGACCCTTTTGTTTGGCAGGCAGGGTGTGTGCACTGAGGCAGCACAGGGAACCTAAGCCCACATCAAAATCAAGATGACCTCCATAGAAACACTCCAGCCCATCCAAATATAAAAAGCCTGATTGATTTAAAAAATAAAAGGGTTTTGGGGGTTTTTTGGTTTTGTTTTTTGTTTTTACCTTCTGGAAGTGACTCTTTTCCAGATAACCCTTAATCCTAACTTTTCCATACCCTGGAGGAAGAGCCATTTCTTTTTCTTTTAATTAATCATTTTATTTGTTTACATTTCAAAAGATATCCCCCTTCAGGGTTTACCCTCTACAAACTCCCCATGCCATGCCCCCTCCCCTTTGCCTCTATGAGGGTGCTCCCCCACCCACTCCCATCACTGCTCTAGCATCCCCCTACACTAGGACATTAAGTCTCCACAGGACCAAGGGCCTCCCCTCCCATTGATGCCAGATAAGGCCATCCTCTTCTACATATGTAGCTGGAACCGCAGATCTCTCCATGTGTACTCTTTGGTTGGTGGTTTAGTCCCTGGGAGCTCTGGATGGTCAGGTTAGTTGATATTGTTCTTCCTATTGGGTTGCAGTCCCCTTCAGCTCCTTCTGTCCTTCCCTTAGCTCAGAAAGAACCATTTCCAGGAGTAAAAAAAAAGAAAACCATCTGTGACCCCCTGGTGTAGACCTGACCATGTAGAGACACACAGCAGTTACAGGATCGGTCGTCATAGTTATCAGGGCACGAGTTGCCAAGCTAGGCCGCTGGGCACCTGCATGGCCAGTATCCAGCTACACCTGAGTCTTTGTTGAGGCCATTCGTGTTTGCTCAAAAGGAGCAGGGAAGATTATGGCATTGATGTGTCAGCCTCTAGTATTAATACTGATACACCTGCGAGAAAAAAAAAAAAAAAAAAACAAGCAAGCAAACAAACACAAAGAAAGCCATCTCCAGTTGAGTGATCTTGACTATGTAATAAAACTGGCCAATTTTATGGAATCTGACCTAGGAAAGCCAGTCTTTTTATTGCAATGAGTGACAGAGATGAGTACATAGAGCACTTTGCTGAGCTGAGTACACAGAGCACTCCGCTGTGCCATGACTATCTCTTGTAATAGCCTCTGTGGGCTCTCAGTCAGGTGGGATTTTTCCTTGAATGTAGTTATTTACTTATTTACTGGGAATTTGCAAGTGATTTTCTTTTTTTGTTGTTTTTTGTTTGTTTGTTTGTTTTGTTTTGTTTTTGTTTTTCGAGACAGGGTTTCGGGTTTCTCTGTGTAGCCCTGGCTGTCCTTGGAACTCACTTTGTAGACCAGGCTGTCCTCGAACTCAGAAAGCCTCCTGCCTCTGCCTCCCGAGTGCTGGGATTAAAGGTGTGCGCCACCACGCCCAGTTCAAGACTGGTGTCTTAATTGAACTCCTCTAGCAATCAGATAGGTATTCACGCTAGACCAAAATCCACCACCAGAGGAGTGGAGCTTCCTCTAAGAGTCTGTCAGTGCCTGGCAAATACAGAAGTGGATGTTCACAGTCATCTGTAGGATGGAACACAGGGCCCCCAATGGACAAGCTAGAGAAAGCACCCAAGGAGCTGAAGGAGTCTGCAACCCTATAGTTGGAACAACAATATGAACTAACCAGTACCCCCAGAGCTCATGTCTCTAGCTGCATATGTAGCAGAAGTTGGCCATCATCAGGAAGAGAAGCCCCTTGGTCTTGCAAACTTTATATGCCCCAGTACAGGGGAATGCCAAGGCCAAGAAGTGGGAGTGGGTGGGTAGGGGAGCAGGGCGGGAGGAGGGTATAGGATAGTATTTGAAATGTAAATAAAGAAAATATCTAATAAAAAAAGAGTCTGTTAAGATGCCCAACTTCAGGCCCTCAGAAATGCAGAGGATGAACCTGAATTTCAGTCAGGACATTCTTATGCATGGTATTGCATGAAACAAATAGCTGGTCAGGGAGGAGAAAATGGGCTTACAGGAGAGTGCCCTTACCACTGTTTACCTGAAGCATTTGCATCATCCAGGACCTCTTAAGACAGTCCACCCCTCATTTCACAGTGGCAAGTGAAAATGTGCCTGTCAGCTGGTGGGAGGTCACAGTGTTTGTGTTCCCCATCACTCCTGCTTTGCAAAAGCCTGCCAGCCACTGAAGGAATCAAACAAAAAACGTCTGTTTTCCTAAAAGAAAGAAGAATGCTCAGGCTTAAACAGCGGGTGTTAGATCAAAGGACCTTTGCTTGACAAGAGATTGGATCACATAGACATAGTCATTGTGCTGTGGGGACCAGTGATTTTGGCCACTTACTATTCTTCTTCTTCTTCTTCTCCTTCTTCTTCTTCTTCTTCTTCTTCTTCTTATTATTATTATTATTATTATTATTATTATTATTATTATTTTAGTTTTACCAGAAAGTGCTTGAGTCACAGTTGGTGACAATATTCATTTGGAAAAGTGGCAGATGAAATAAGTAATGACAGAGTAATGTACTGGATATCTCATTGAGAAAATGATTGGGGGTGTCGGGGGGGGGACCTGGGTTGTGTACATGGCCACTTTGTACACCTCCAAGGCCCCATGAATTTCCAAGGCCCCCATGACAGCAGCAAGTGGTATGACATAGAGAATATGACAATCTAGTTTTTATGAGATAGAGGAGGGAAGAAGGTACCTCTTCTCTCCAAAAACCTAACTATGGAGGAGTAGCTTTGTATCATCACACTGAAATTATTAGGTTGCAATGCAGTTTTATCATTGAATACATAGGAATTAATCATCTCTCACCAACATTGATCTGAAATGTGGCTCTTAGTCTACAGTGAAAACTGTACCCACAGAATATGCATTTCTAACATACAAGATACATTGTCAAGTGAGTCCAAGGAGTCGGTGTTCATTTGCAAATAAAATTTGTTCCGTGAATTTAACTCAGGACATGAGGATTATGCTGGAATTCTTTAAATACTAAGATCAATTTTTGAATTAGCACAGGAGTAGGAGGTAAACCTTGGATTTCCCATTTGGATCCAATTCAGAATTCAAGAAAAGAACTGAGTTCAGAAGGAAGATCAAGGAGGGGCTTTATTTTTTGTTTTTTTTTGCTTGTTTGTTTCAAGACAGGGTTTCTCTGTGTAGCCCTGGCTGTCCTGGAACTCACTCTGTAGACCAGGCTGTCCTCAAACTCAGAAATCTGCCTGCTTCTACCTCCCAAGTGCTGGGATTAAAGGCGTGCCATGCGGCACCACTGCCCCGCTACAGAGGGGCTCCTTAATTGTATTTCTTTTATCTTTTCCTTGTTGAACTGATGCAGAGAAAATCACAGCAAGCCTCTTGCCTCCACCTTTTTAGAGGTGGGGTTTCCAGCATGAGCCCCCCCACCCTCCTTGGGTGGAGTCACTTCCTGCCTATTCTCTAAGCACCAGCATAAAGCTCATGCCTAAACATTTTCTTTTGAGACCAGTTCTTGAGTTTCAGTCCAGTGACTTTTTTTTCCCCTTCAGTTTCACAATTCAGTCTTTGTTTCCCTATCTACTTACATTGGTGTACACCTCTGAGATTCTGAGACTAACCAATATTAGATATTAAATCTTTAACTGGTCCTATCCAGATATCACACCTTCCTCTGAGTTTAATCAAGCAGCATGTTTGTTGTTGTTGATGCTTTTCCTTAAGTAAAGGAAAACACTGTAAGGTTTACATTTCACAACAGTCATCAGAAACACTTGAATCACTTAGAGTGTTTCAAAATCAAATGTCCAGGTTTGTGTTAGGAAAAGTATTTAGCTGTTTTTTTGTTTTGTTTTGTTTTTGTTTTTAACCAACCTGTAGGTATACAAGGGCTGATGTCACTGGAGTTCAGCGGCTGGGAGCAGCTGCTGCTGTCCATGGCAGCGCTTGCTGTCAATTGCAGAGCACTTTTGCCCACAGCCTCCTGATTCAGGCTGTTGTGTGTTTCTCTGTTGATTACAGATGAGAGTGTTTTAGCACCTTGTATTCTTTCACTACAGTGATTAGAGTCACATCTGGGCCACAATCCATGGCTAATTCCATATTCGAACTCCAAAACTAACACAATTGAAATGGTAATTTTTTTTTAAAAGTACTGTTTCTGTTTGTGTCAAAATTTTCGATGCCGTGGCCAACATACCAAAGCCACGAGCCACTGTGTCAGACTTGTAAATAAGGATTGTGCCCCTGAGTGCCAACAGTGGTTTAATGGGGTCAAGACAGAAGCAAGCGTAGGATGCTTGACGTCTTGGGCTGTCCGGCTTACCAACTCTCAAGGTTCTAGTGTTCCTAGCCTAGAACTCGACTATATCCTCCCTACCTCCAATAACAGTCAAGGGATCTGAACCAACCATCAGCAACCATGAAAAGGTAGCTGGGAGCTCAGAGGTAGTTCTGGTAAGAGCTGTCATGCTCCAGTCCTATGTCAGCCTTACAGTCCTCTTCTGGGGCTTCACCTCCGGGAGCTGTGGCCTGTTTACAGCACAAATGGAAGACACACTGTAGTTAGTCTACACCACCAATCCTGTGTGCCATGCTCACATTCCAGGTGGGAATCTTCAAACACACTTTCAGAAATATTGTTTGACAAAATAGCCAAGGACTGAATTCTGTGGCTTCTGAGTTTGTCTAAGAAATAAGATGAGAGGGGAACACATGGTAGAATTGAAACCTGAATGCTAAATGACTGCGTAAGTTATAAATGCTGTATATTGACATTATCCATGCAAAAATGTACTTCTTCTGCAATAGCAGGGAAAATGGTTCATGCAACTGGTCTGGTATTTTCTTTGGTCCATCATGTTTTTATTACATCTTGCTACTTTTCAGCTCTGAGCTCCCAAGCTCTGTTAAGGTCGAGTTCCCAGAATTGTTTGCTACCAACATAATTGGTAAGGGCACTTGACCTTGACATTAGTGACATTTAAGACCCCGTCAGAAATTTTCCCAGCATGTTTCTTCTTATAATAGCATGGTTTTAGTTCTTGGGAAAGATGTAACCTGAGTGGTGGTTAGCATCCTTTATGGTGCTCAGAACTACTGTCAAGTAGACTGTGATGACAGAAGGAAATTTCTATGGAAGTGAAGTACATTTTGCATGAGTCAGAAGATAGATAAAGTATCTAGAGAGATTCAGATGCATAGTCCTACAATTGGATTCCATGTAAATCTTTTCCTTAATAATGGCCAAGGCAAAAATAGATATTTATATGTATCTGGTGATCATTTTTCCCCTAAGCAAAGCCGGTGAAAAATCATTTTAACTTGATTCATTGCTCTCCGGGGTCCACAGTCCTTTTTTGTTTATCTTGATAATAACTGTCTACTCACAAGGTCTTTAAACCTGACCACAAAGGATAAAACAGAGTACAAACAGTGCTCTTTTGAGAAAGGCTTTCTCAGTGCTCTGTATACAGCTTAAATGTGGAATTTCTCTGGCACAGCTGTTCTCATGGGAAAACAGAGGGAGCGGTTAGTATTATCAATGATATTCTAATATTTGATAATGCCACCATTAGATGTTTCTGCTGACCATTTGCATTCTTTATTGCTTGAGAATTTCTACATGCATGGGATGGATTTGGTATGTTCCACGCCCTCCAATTCCTCCTCTGTCTTCTGAAACATATTCCCTCTCCATTTCATATCTTCCCTTTCATTTTCTTTTAAGCCCCCTGAAGTAGCTTAATGCTTTAGGTATGTTCAGGGCTTAGGGCCATCTTTTGGAGCAGGGTGTCTTCCCAGGGCCCACATTCCTAACAAAACCAGAATATCAAGTATTACCATTAATTAACTCTGAAGAGAATAAGAAGAGTGTTCATCTTTAAATGGGATGTCTTCCCCAATAACCATCCATTGCCAAGACCCCCTCAGCTAGGGATGAGACTTCCTGAACTCCTCCCTGCTCTGTGCTTCGACTTTGTCTGGCTTGATGTTGTATACGTGTTATGTGTGCTGTCACAGCTATGTGTTCATCAAAGCCACTGATCTATTGATTCTGAAAACCAGCTTTTTACTATAGTCATCTACTGCTTCCTGCTCCTACAGTAGTCTCTCTGACCCCTCTTCAGTGGTGAGCCCTGAGCCTTGGGAGGAGAGGCTGTGGTACAGACATCCCATTTAGAGCCCAGCTCTCTGCACTTTCTATTCTCTTCAGACTGAGCAGTTGTTGGTCTCTGAGTTAATTAATAATAATACTTGTAATAATATCACACTGAAAGTATGATTTCCATAAAGACAAGCTTCCTGTTAAGATGCTGGCTCCTTGCCTAGCACCCAGATTGCTAATTTGGTGAATAGTTAATAAATACATCTGCACTCATGTCCCAAAGTCGCCACCGAAGTTCAGCAGCAATCCTGGCTGGGACGGGTTTTTGTGAGATTCGGAGCAAAGAACTGATGATTAAAGCCACCACCAAGTCCTCCAGTCATGCTTAATGGTAGTCACTCATATAATAGTAGAATAAAATTATTGTCTCCTTGTGTTTTAGACGCTGTTGATCTCAGCAATATAAACTGAGCCTACAGGAGGCAGAGCTGACATCAGGAACTGGAAGCACACGATACTTAAATATATTCCAGGGAAATCTAAACTTGAGCTTCAGGGAAGGGTGTGTGTGTGTGCTGGCATTTGAAAAAATCTGATGCAGTGAACCTAATTATGCAAACCAGTTACTTCCAATCTGTCGTTCGTCACAACTCATATCTAAATCTGAGATTATTTAATTATCAACAAAGGGAAAGAGTTCGCCTGCCCCTGATCCTTCCCTTCCTGAAAGGAACCCAGTGCTTTCAGTTTTTATTTATTTATTTATTGAAATGAAAATATAATGACATCATCTCCCCCTTCCCCTTCCTCCCTCCAGTCCTTCCAATGCATCCTCCTATCCACCCCCCTCCCCCGCCTTCATGAGCACCAAATCGGGGCTGTTGAAAGATGGTTTATAATTAATTCCCAAGATGGCTGGTTGGTGTCAGTCTGGGGTGTGTGGGTGTTAGGCCATCCTTGTAACACAGTGTATCTTCCTCAGGTTCTGATGGGCACCCTCTGCTGACCATAAATACATGGCACCCCCCCTTGTTGCCCCAAGACAATCTAATGACTTTATTGCCCTGACATTTCTTCTTTTGATTTGGATGTAAATCGGCAGCCAGTGCAACCACTGTAAGCTTATTTCCTGGTGTGGCAGGCCTCTTTCTTTAAGAAACTACCTCAGGGTCCCCTGTTCTGTAGTGTTGCTCCACAGGGACACTTTTTCCAGGCTATGCAAGGGAGCGCCTGCAAATAAAGGATTCACAAATGCCAGAAAGCCAAACCACTTATAACGGATACATAAGCCAGTTAGTGACAAGCATTTGTACACATCCAGAGGGAGGCAGAATAAATGTAAATGCTTCAGTTGGTTAGCCAGAGGAAAGGGAAACAGGACACAGCCACCTTATCCTTAAATATCTCCTTCTCTCAGGAGTAAGGGCTGCTTTCGGTCCACTTTACTTACCCATTGTCCAGAGCGAAACCTGCTGATGGCAGCAATTTCCGGTTCAGTTTTCCGGAGTGAATATCAGGAGTGAACCGGAGCGCATTCATTTGCTCACCATTTAGAATAATTTCTGTTGTGCTAAATGGAAATGGTGCACGGACTTTGAAGGTTGTCTCCCTGCCTCAGATCTGTCTGGTAAAGAGGCAGGTTACATTCATCAGGCATGTAAAAAATATTTTTCCCCCCAGTGGTCCTGTTTGTTGTGGGTTTGTTTGAGAAACCCCAACATCCATCCAGTGACACCAGCTCTGGGAACAGAGCAAGGCAGCTGGGCAGGGTGATAAGCTGATTAGCCTGGCGTGTTGCTACCACTTGATGTTCTTCATTTGGGGTTTTTGGAGATTTCGATCTCTATACCCTTCCATTCACAAATTCTTGAATACAATACCGTTCAGATGTTGGCTGAGTTTTAATGTTCCCATGTTCATTTATTTCCAGCTGGGTCCCGAGCCTCGTATAGCAGCCAGCATGGGCACCTGGCCCCTGAGCTGCGGGCCCTGCAGTCCCCAGAGCACCACATAGACCCCATCTATGAAGACCGTGTCTATCAGAAGCCCCCTATGAGGAGTCTCAGCCAGAGCCAGGGGGATCCTCTGCCGCCAGCACACACCGGCACCTTCCGCACGAGCACAGGTGTGTATTGGGAACACATTCAGGCTTAAACCTGGGCATGGGGCGGGGCATGGACCTCCTTGGAAATTAAACCATTATTCCTCAATGAAAGGTGTGTGTGCTTGTGTGTGTGTGTGTGTGTGTGTGTGTGTGTGTGTGTGTGTGTGTGTGTGTGTGTGTCTGTGTGTGTGTGTGTGTGTGTGTGTGTGTGTGTGTGTGTGTGTGTGTGTGTGTGTGTGTGTGTGTGTGTGTGTGTGTGCTTGTGTGTGTGTGTCTCTGTGTGTGTGTGTGTTTGTCTGTGTGTGTGTGTGTTTCCAGTCTAGCCTTACGGCCTGCTTCTACCATCAGTATCTTTGATGCTGTCTGAAAGAAGACTGTTGGCTCAACTTAGCTACCTAGTTATGGTCTAAGTGGTGAAAATACAAAGAGAATTGTAGAGTTACTTTATCAAATAGAAAAACACAGAAACATGACTGATGGTTTCAGTCCCTTCAGCAGTTTATTTAATGACTATAAGTACTCCACAAAAGCAATCAGTACCTCTGTCATAAAATGTAGATGCATTATTATGATAAGTCATTTTTAATGATGTAGTCTACCTTTTAGCAAGCTTCAGGATCAAAATATTTGTTAAAAATGTGACACATTTTGAAAGATGGTCTGAGAACGTGTGTCATACATACTAATAAGCATGAACATTCATAGTGGTTATTTAAATGTCCAAACTTGATAATTATTGAGACCTCCCTCAATCAATGGTGTAGCTCTCCAGGATTAAATATGTATTTCTTTTTCAAGTTGTACCTAATCACAGGACACATGGAGAAGATCAAGTGTTTCCTATGACCTGTAGCCGTTCATAAAATAGTCTGAAGTTATGATTATGTTTCTAATGACACTGACCTTAATAATAAAAACAGAAAAATTAGACACATGTTGAGAAGGGCATTCATGGTAAAACCTCACCCCGCCGCAGAAATGGCTCTGTTGCTTTCCTGCTGGTACAGCTTACCCCTTCACTGCAGTACATGCTGCTAACCGCACCCAAGGCAAGGGACGGCCATCCTTCTGTTCACAAGCTTAGCGCAGATCTCTGTAACCTCAGCAAACTGTAGCTTGAGCTAATTACCAAGTGCAGTGCAATGATTTTGTTAAACTGCATGAGATGCTGAATACCATGTTTTGAAGGCAGGGGAAGCGACTCTTGTAGTTGATTATGGAAATCTACATTCCACTCTTCCACCACATCGCAAGGGGAAAGGCTCAATGCTCTCCTTGTGACATTGTAAATGGCATTCAATATTAATAACATATATTTAGATTTAGATAAGAATTTATACTGATTTACGCTTGTCAGATCTCTCACCGTCAACCTGTTACATCTGCTGCTCTCTGGAGTCGGGCCACTTGAGTATTTATTTATTTATTGCAAATTATCAATTAAGTTAATTTTATTTCCACATATGCCAGGTTATTCGAGTAAAAACGTAAAACAAAAGAAGTTTATTAAGCCCCTTGTTTCTATATATGCCTTTGGAATTGTATTTTGTTAGTGAACACTTGGAAAATTCATTACAAAAAAAAAAATAGCTACAATAAAAACTGCCATGTACCTAGTTCACATTCTTAGCAGTAGAAGGTCTTCACACTTAAGAGGAAGCCATTTTGATCAGTTACTTTTCTATTTTTTTTTATTATCTTAATCTTATTTTACAGTCCAGTCTTTACCCCCCTCCTGTTCTGCCCTTCAAAATCCCATTCCTCCTCCCCTGTCTCCAAGAGGATGTCCTCACCAGCCCTGTCCCCATTATGCAAAGGAAAAAGCAACTTAGAAGAGAAAAGGATTCATTTTAGCTTCTGTTTGCAGAACTGGCCCAACCCATCACGGCAGGAAAGGCATGGCAGCAGGCAGGCCTGGTCTAGGAGCAGGAAGCTGGTTGGTTGCATTTCCACACACCGGAAGTAAAGTTCAGGAACAGGAAGTGCGGTGAAGCTCTAAACTCTCAACGCCTGCCCACAGTGACACATTGTCTCTAGCAAGGTTCTACATTGTAAAGATCTCATAACATTCCAAACACCATCAACAACCGGGAACCAAGTGTTCAAACTCATGAGCCAAACAGTAGTATTTATTGTTCAGGTTATACACTGT
The DNA here is from genome assembly GCA_902729485.2 of Mus minutoides. Taxonomy (NCBI): domain Eukaryota; kingdom Metazoa; phylum Chordata; class Mammalia; order Rodentia; family Muridae; genus Mus; species Mus minutoides. The sequence continues at coordinate 18,979 of LR751573.1, read as the reverse complement.
AATAGCCTCTAAACCTATGCTAGGGAGACAGTAGCCCACAGGCCAAATCCAGCTCGCCACTTGTCTTAGTCACACTCAGCAGCTAAGGTTGATAATTAAGACTATTTAAGAGACCAGGGGATAATGAAGAGATGAGTAAGGTTTTCTGATATGTTCGCAGTGACATAAAAGTTGAAGTTTAATGTCCATGAGTGAAGCTGTAAACTGCACCCTCCTGCTTACGTTGAAGTGTCCCTTACAGGTGCTCTGATACTGCAGAGGCGGCACTCTGAGGCTGTGGTAGACGCCATAGAACCTGGATTTTTCCCTCATAGCTTGCGAGCCTGCTTCCAGAAACTAATGGAAAGCTATCCTGAGCAAAGCAATGCTATGCTTTCTCTCTTCCTTTGAGGGCAAACAAGAGTCTCCTCGAAAATGCTTCAAAGAGTCTGTGGTAATGACAGCCATGAGAGAGACCCGCCAAGATATGGGAGTCAGAGAGGTCTAACCCCCCCTATGCCAGCAGGCACTGTGGCCCTTGACACACTCTTTGAGCAGGTGTGATGATTCACACAATGCTATGAACATTTTTTTTAGCAAGCACAGAAAGAAGAGAGAGAAAGTGAAGCCACAGCTGCAAGACACAAGCTCTCATGTCTGCCCCCCCCCCCGCCCCCGGTCCTGCACCTGGCCTGCTTCATGCTCTCACTCTTTCTTAGTCGCAGGACCCACTGCTCTAGAGCCTGAATGTCTAAAACTGATGTCTTTCGTATACATATATATTTTACTAATATACCAGAAGCTAATAACAACAACAACAACAACAACAACAATAATAATAATAATAATAATAATAATAATAATAATAATAATAACTATATCTAGTACAGCATATACCCCAAACTGGAAGTTATTAAAAGTACAGGTTAAAAATGATTACCAAATAGCCATAACAAAATATACTAAGATTGCTTCTTTGTATCTGAGGTTGTTTTATTCATGTCTCCTGTTTTGTACATCCAAGATGAGGTCACGTTCTAATGAGGCCTGTAGGTTAGAGATACTTCTGTCCCCCATTGTTGGCTTTGATTGATGGTGGAGGTATTATGTGCTGCCTTTCAGTGACAGGGAACCTGCTGTAGTTCATTCAGTTCTGTCCCCGAGACATTTCAGACAATGCTTTAGTGAAACAGAAATCTGACCAGTCTCTTTCACTACACCCACCCTTGGAAATAAAGATGAGGGAAAGGTGACTCCATAATTAGGGAGTGAGAAGGAGTGTTAAAAACTAAGAGTGAGGTCTTAAGAATAACAGAGAGCACATGGATACTTTCAGGGACATTCTTTAGTACATTTAATATATTTACTAATCCTGTGGCTGGGCTACATTTTAAGGCACATCCCCTACATCATAAGGCAGACATGAAGATGTTGCATCTGAAGTCACATAGGTTGCTTGGAGCCAGTCTTTGAAAGGTCACACCAAAGCTGCCTTCTTGTCCTAGATCCTGGTCTTGTTTGACCTCATGTTTCTAAATACCACTTGAAAACAAAACATTTATTTTCACCCATGGAGCTTAATGGCTTTGGACATTCCATTATTAAAGTTATGTCTGCTAAGATCCACTGTTTGCTTGTTACACTGGTTTATCCAGTGCGGCTTACGAGCGACTGCGTGAGCACATTTAATTTCACACAGTTGCCTAAACTCAGAAGAAGAAATTGTCTAACTGAGGACGGAAATGACAGAAAGGTCAGTGTCACGGATGTGTTTTCAACCTGCTGGCACTCCTAAGCATCATACTAAGTCCATGGCAACTGTCTCCTGGCCCTTCCCTCTTATATGCTGACCTCATTTGAGGTCCACGGTGGTTCCTGCCTATAGCTAATGTGAATGATAAGCCACTCTTGAACAGAGAGGTTTGTAGGGAGATAACTGCACAATCAAGTAACAACAGATTACCAGTAGACATTGGAGGTAATGCACATTAAGGCTTTATAGATATCTCCATCACAAGGATGTCTTGAACATTGATAGTAAAGCTTGTTAGGGCTCTATAGGTATCTCCATCACAGGGGTGTCTCAGACATTGAAGGTAATGCACATTAAGGCTCTACAGACATCTCAATCAAAGGGATATCTCAGATGTTGAGGTTAAGGCTCTACAGATGTTGCAATCACAGGGATGTCTCAGGAGTTTCTTGTCCCCATTCATCACTACCATTTTTCTCTTCTTTCCAACCTCCTTCCTCTCTTTCCTTCCTTCCCTGCTTCCAAATGGAAGTCATCTATGCCAGTTACTTTTATATGGGGACTGTCTCAGATACTAGCTTAGACAGTACCACCTTTCTACTTTCATGTATGCAGATTGTCCCCGGACTCCTGAGCCATGCATGGGCTATCCAACTCTCATGTGACTGACCTCATAAAGAGGTCCATGCTGCCCTCTCTTCATCTCGCCTCCACTGTGAGCTTGTGGATGGTGAAACCCATGAACAGTTCACTTTTTACACAGCCGTTGTTTGGATTCTACAGAGCCAAACACAGTGCATTAAAGCCACACCAGAGGACATGCTCTGAGGAATCCTCCACCAACCCCTAAACAGACTCAGCTCCGGCACTTTCTTTCCCAGGAACACCAGACCATTGCAGAGCAGAGCCCACTTCTTTTTGCAATCTAGTAGAAGGTTGCAGGCTTTAAGGATGACCTTGAATGCATCACTGATACCAGATGTGCTATAACTAGAGATACACGAAGAAAGCCCATTATCCATCCCCTTACCTAAAGACAGCAGTGATCGGCATACATCGGCATGGTACTCCAGAAGTACAGAAGCCACTGTTTTTGGAGTCAGCAGTGTCTCTGAGCCAACTAGGCTGCCAGAGAGTAGTATCCCATCACCATCTATGAGAGCCTTTCCTTTCACTGAGGACCTACAAATGTGGGTGGTGATACATGCCAAGTAAAGAGGGCTGCATACTGGCAAGTGATAAAGTCAGCCTTGTCCAGGAAGGTTCATAGTAATATCTTGAGCATAACTCTATTCATACTTGCATCATATCAGAAGTCAGAGCAGTGCTGGAAAGATTAGAGCCAAGGATGATGTGTCAACTGAACAGTGACTGTGACGTCATGTATGATGTTTACATAAAGGTTTAACAGTGCCAGAATTTGGAACACAAGAATACTTAAGATGTCTGCAGAAGATGTGCCTCCGTGGATCCATAACTACAGATCAGCAGCTTCTGCCCTCTGTTCAAGACATTGTCTATCAATTCAAATGGTTAAAAAGCTCTAGAATTAATTTTTATGGCCATTCCAATTCTTGGCTGTGTTTCACATTTGTAGACAAATGAATTGCTCAATATCAGAGCATGGCATACATTTGAAGAGGACATGTTTTGTTTGATAACAATACAAAATGATCAAAACATGTGTTGCCCCAAGTCTACCAGATTCCAGGCTCCTACCTTGCCTCAGGTTCTCAGTCACCTAAGAGACTTTGCTTGGGTAGTTAAGGTTTCACATAATCTCTTCTTGAACATCTTGTTCAACAAGTACATATCCTTGTGTGCATAGAGAATATAACATGCCTTTAAGTCACAAGAACATACTTGATGTAAAGTCAATCAGTGCTTAAGATCATGGATAATCGAGCCGGGCTTGGTGGCGCACGCCTTTAATCCCAGCACTCGGGAGGCAGCGGCAGGCGGATTTCTGAGTTCGAGGCCAGCCTGGTCTACAAAGTGAGTTCCAGGACAGCCAGGGCTATACAGAGAAACCCTGTCTCAAAAAACCAAAAAAAAAAAA
>LR751573.1:4814-15159 GCA_902729485.2 Mus minutoides | reverse complement strand
TGTGTGTGTGTGTGTGTGTGTGTGTGTGTGTGTGTGTGTGTGTGTGTTTCATAACATAACAACAAACGTAAATGAGAATTTTTTTCTTATTTTTTGCTAAGCTCCACTTTCTATTCCTCATAACAGTATTTTACCATGTGCCAAGATTCCTTGTTTTTCTTCTTCTTCTTCTTCTTCTTCTTCTTCTTCTTCTTCTTCTTCTTCTTCTTCTTCTTCTTCTTCTTCTTCTTCTTCTTCTTTTCTTTTCAGTAACCATTATTCACAAAGCAATATTTGGATTTACTAACAAGGATACATTTTTCCTCTCAATTTTGCCTTGACAAACCAAGGTTTTATTTGTGTAGCTTTGCAGAAAACAGATAATTTCAGCAAATGGCACAGGTGTCTGTCAAAGTGTCAAGTCCACTGCAGAAGGTGCAGCTTGCTAATTCCCAGAGAGGCTGGCTATGCAGTTCATCGAGTCCTGAGGGCTCATAGGGGGAAGGGGACTGTTTGCAGAGGAAGTGAGAAGAGAGGAACACATCTGTGGAGCTGATGAAGTGCCAACTCCTCCATATGCCTGGCAGGAGGGTGTTCTGTTGGATGGAGTCACCTGCAGGGTGGATGGAGCTCTGTAACTCAGATGGGAGAAAGTGTTTAATGGCAGAAATTAATTAGAAGGTGAATTAAATGAAAGACTTCTCATAGAGGAACAGTAGTTATATCCATGTTTACAAACAGGTCTGCTTTGTCTGAGATGTAAAGAGAGCTAAATATCTTCGCAAGCCAGAGGGTAGCATCGAACCATGACTCTTACAGTCTATTCCCAGTACCAGCCATCCCACCCCATGAAATAGCAGTTGTGACACTGTTATTTTTCTGAGTTAAGGTTTTGCTCCAAAGCCCAGAATGACTTCAGACTCCCAGTGTAGACAAGAGTAGGGTTTAAACTCACAATTCTCCTGCTTCAGCCTTCTGGGTAAAAGGACAGAGTTGTCAATCACTATCCCCAACCAATTTCACTTTCTCTAATATGACTACAACTGTCCATTCACTCAATGTTCTCTGTGTATCTGATATCTAAAAGAAACTGTGAGTCTGTGATCCCGTGGGATAATATTTAACACATTTGCCTTAAATATAAGGAATTTCACCATTGCATTGCTCTGGGTTATAGCTTCTCACATAGTTTGTTCTCCACAGTCATAGGATGTGTTCTTTATATTTATCATATATAATGTGATTATATATGATTATATATCAGAGATATATGATTATATAATTATATATCAGCTCTTTTGGCACTAATAGATGCTTTATATTTTAGCTATGTCATTCTAATTTAATAGTATAGATTGTAATTTAACAGTATAAATTTAAACTATGAATTTTTATCTTCAAACTATCTCTCTCATTGGGAGCTACACAGAGATTTAAATATGCATTAAGGTCTTCCTGGATAGCGCAATAGGTAAAGTACTTGTTGTCTAAGCAAGAGGACCTGAGATTGAGTCCCCATATCCCATGGAGAAAAGGCTAGTTGGTGCTGTGTAACTCCTATTCAAGCACTGGGCCAGAAGAGAAAGTAGGATCCCAGAAGATCAGGAACCAACCAACCATGCTGGGTCATTCAGCCCTGTGTCCTGTGAGAGATCCCTGCCAAATAAAGTCTAAGTGAGGATGCCTGATCCTGAGGAAATACAGGGAAGGTTGATCTCTGACCTTCACATGCAAATGTGCTTTCTCTCTGTCTCTCTGTCTCTGTCTCTGTCTCTCTCTCTCTCTCTCTCTCCCTCTCCCACTTTTTCTCCATGTTCATGGGTGATACTTCAGAGGGGCAACTTATCAATGTCAAAATTCCTAATTTCAAAGTCATTATGATTTTAAAAAGATGAGGACTTTGCAGAGTTGCTCATCTGTCTCAGATTTTATAGCTCACACCACCATAGCCTAACACAGTAAGACCGTTGATGAGACCCAGATTCAAGACACTTTAAAATTAAGTCAACTATATTCATTCTTACATGTGACTTCTTCACATCAGAAAAAGTCAGATGCCTGTAATGTTTTTATATAACTTTTCTACATATCCTTATAATTTCAAGTTTATAAAAATAACATAAAATAACTATTTCTATCATAATTTCTCAGTGTGATTGATATTCAGGTGTTTGATTCCTGTGATTAACCCATCTCTTCCCTCTACCTTTAGTCGACACTCCCTTTCATTCTAATCTCTTTGCCATTATTTAAAATTTACTCATTCTACTAAGTAACTCACAAGTATTTGTCTTTGTCTCAGCCGAGTCTAGGAATTGGTTATGAGCATAACATCCAGAGACTAGGTACGGGGGCTTAAATTCATTTTCCATTAGAGACAATGCTGGTAGACAGCTTCTTCTCTCCAAGCCTCAGTTTTCCCTCTGTAAGGTAAAGCTTTCATGCTTCTTCTTTAACAGGTAGTTGAGGAAATGTGACTTGATACAGTGACGCAGGAGCCTTCTGATGCCCAGCGCAAGGGACCTTTCCCCTTGAGGCCCCTTGCACAGCTCCTTTGTGTGGTGCTATGGATTGATAGCCTTGATAGTGGACCGCTCATTAGTATACCATTTTCTGAGTATTATATATCAGATGGTTTTCCTGCATTAAACAAAACAATAATCCCAGGAGGCCATCTGCTCCCTTCTGCTAACTCCAGTCTCATCTTTGGGGAAACCATTACCTTGTCCAAGAGCCAGCACTGGGCAGGAGTCCAGATCTGACTTCTGACACCAGTTACCCAATGAGCTATATGGTCCTTCCCTGTCAAAGGCCACAATGAAAACCAAGCAGGGGCCTGGAGAGTTGTCTCAGGGGTTAAAAGCTCTTGTCCCTCTTTCCCAGGACCTGTCACTCACACAGGGGCTCACAATCACCTATATCTCCAGTCCCAAGGTATCCGCTGGCCTCTCCTGACATATGCAGGGACCAGGCACCCATGTATTGCACAGACAGACATGCAGGCAAAACATTCATATACACAAAAATAATAAAATCAATTTAAACAAAACACCAAACCAAGTAGGGACTTCAGTCTCCATCACTCCTTCCTCGTACCTCTGGGCCTTCTAGGTTTGCTGTAATAGAATTTCACACACTGCTGCACATTCTGAGCCCGTTCCCTTCCATTCTTCACAGGTCTGGGGCAATTACTAATCTGCCTTTCCCCCTAACCTTGCCCTTTTCTGCTTTAACTTGGTGTTCTAAGACATACTGGGGGACAGTCATTTTGTTCATCTTAACTATCCTTGCAGTACATAAAAATGGCCTTATGGGTGTGTAATATATGAGTTTGGACATGCATGTTCATGTGTATGCAGGAAGATGTGTGTGTCTGGTGTGTGAGCAGGTTCGTGTAAGGTTTGGAAAACAAGCTTATGTGTTGATTGCCTTTGGGACAAGGTCTGGAGCTCACCAATTAGCTCTGACTGGCAGCCAGGGGAGCCCCAGGGATTCATTTGTATTTCAGCATGGGATTGACAAGCACCCTTCACCATGTCCAGCTTCGTGCCATGGGTCCAGGAATCTAACTCAGATTCTTCTACTTCACAACTAGCATGTGGAGACAACTGATTGTCTCCCGGCCACCAAAATGGCTTCTTTACATTGCAATATTACTTCTTGGTCTCTACTATATGTGCCTTATTCTCTGAATCACCGGGATTAACAGCAACTATATGCTTAGAAAAGAATTTATTTTTTTGCCTGCAGATAATTCTCAGTAAGAATAAACAGTGACATTTAGTTTTCCGAATGAAGAGTGAACCTTTATGAAAATGAAGCAGTGTACTAAGTTTCTCCTTTTGCTCTTGATTTTCTTAGTAGCTTATCATAAATCTCGATGAAAATGAGATTTTTGTATTTGTGTTCTTATATAAATTTTAGTGTGCTTTAATTATAGTATACAGTGTATTGTTAATGCTATTTTAAATTTTTTAATGACATTTATTTCTTTATGGAGATTGAGAATGGGTGCCTGCCACAACTTCAGTCAAATGCAGTTGAAAAGCCATGTCTAGCAATCACTGTAGCATACTGCTTCTTAGGGAGTGTGAGCACCTTTTTATCATCACTGAAAACAGCAGTTTTCATTATCATTTATCCCTGTTTTCCTAAAATGTTTGCCCATTGTTATCATAAAGGATGGAAAATTGATTAGAAAAGTAAAATCCTGAAGTCATGGGTTCAAATCCTGACCTCAATCTGAAATCATGAGTTCAAATCCTTACTTTAACAGGAGAATCTCATCTCCTTTACTATGAACATTTGTTACTTTGACAGAATTCCTAAAGTGCTCTTAGCAATTGTTTCTTTGATGCGACATAATTACCTTTTTGTCTCATTTGGTATATGGCCTTTATGATAAAAGATGCCAAAAAATATATATATGACAACCTAATTCTTGAGAAGTCAGAATTGTGCTATGTCTCAGAACTGGAGTCTAATTCCATACAGCACACTTGGGTGTGGCATCCTGTATCTAGGCACTTACATAACTCAGTGTCTGTATGATGTCACCAAGTGAATGTGCTCATAGTGATTGTGGCTGACAATGGCAAGAATAGCAAATACCTCGTCACCTCCCACACATAGGAAGGATGACATTTCCATTTTAATGTGTCAATTTGGCATTCGATGTAAATATTTTTGAGAGACAGATAAAAACAGTGGCCCGACATCATCTTAAAAAGACCTCAGGAAAGAAACGAAAATGGAGATTGGGTTTGGAAACAGTGAAACTGATTTTACTGACTCGTGTGAAATCTCAAAGCAACCTAGACATGGTGAAGTGGTGCAAAGACTCCAGGAAAAGCTGCATCAGCTCCTTGCTGCTGGATGGTTTCTTCCCACCCCCACACATCTACCGTATTCCTAGTGCATATGTCCCTGTCACAGCTTTCTGAGAAAGAGGGACACGAAACCTTTAGGGATTTACTTTACAGAAAGGAGAAGAGCCCAGCACGGGATGCTGCAGCACTAGGCACTGGTTATGCATCTCGAGCCCTCCTCTTTCCACATCCGCCCCCAGTTATACACTCTGCCTTCCCTTCCCTCTGCTCTGGAAAATGACTTGACTGCTAAATTTATTACAGACTTCACAAAGTTAATCTGAACACATTCTGAATGCTCTCCCTTAGAACAATAAAGAGCTAATTGTCTGAGCTTCCTTATAAAGTATTCTCCGCTGGATTTTATCGTTACCTCTGCTGGAGAGCAAACCCCAGGGCCTTATACACACCAAGCAGACACTGAGGCAGAGTCACCCATCAAGGCCAGGTTTTCGTCTCGAACAGTGTTCATGTCTGGGATGTGTGTGCCTTCCCTTTGACGTCGATTAGCAGTGCACACTCAGCGGGTGTGTGTGCCCTTTCATTATTTCCAGCTTACTTCTGAGACAGCATGTGCATTGACATTTGACTAGATAACCATTGACTACATTGGGTCACCTGTGACAGATTAATTTTGTTTTATTCTTTCGAACCCCTATTTTTTTTCTTATGTGTGTAACATCCCCCCCACCCCCTGCCTAGACCTGGTTAACCGTTTCTGTGAGCAGGTCCTCAATTTTTTACTTTGTCCCTACTTTCCTGTCCTAGCCCCGTCCTCCCCTGGTGTCGACTCCGTCCCCTTGCAGCGCACAGGCAGCCAACATGGGCCACAGAATGCTGCCGCAGCCACCTTCCAGAGGGCCAGCTATGCTGCCGGCCCAGCCTCCAACTACGCAGACCCCTACCGACAGCTGCAGTATTGTGCCTCTGTTGACTCTCCGTACAGCAAATCTGGCCCTGCCCTCCCACCCGAAGGCACCTTGGCCAGATCCCCATCCATCGACAGCATTCAGAAAGACCCCAGGTGAGTAAAACCATGTTTCTTTACTCTGAGATGTATAAAGTGGTTTTGTAACCTACTTTCCTCTCGGCACGGTGTGGGTTGTTACTGCCTGCTTCTTATTGGCTAAGAATGAAAAGGTTGTCTTTTCTATGGCTTTATGATATTTTTGTTTGATATCAAGTATGAACATATAGGATGGACCCCCTAGTATCTCGTATGGGTACTACATAAAGACCTATTATAAGAACAGCTTTGGGTGCCTGTGGGTGTGGCCATCTAGTTTGATCTGGAGATACCCTCAGTGAAGTGAGAGTAGAGGGCAGGAGCTGGGTAAAATCCTTACCTGCCCTTCTGTGTCATGACCCCCATGTGTTCCTGTCTGAGAGAGAATTGATTGCCATCTTCTGTCTTCTGCTTATCAGAATGTAAAGCGTACCCATCCATATTACTTTAAAATTTGGGAAGTCAGAAGTTCCCTATCACTTTCATTCTTTAAGTCTGGAGATATTAGGGTGGGCTGTTTAGGGAATGGTAAGACATTCTCTGTGGATTGTTAAAGAAATGGTTCTGTGGCGTACTTTCTTGTTTCCAGAAGGAGCAGGGACTTACCGGGTACCCTGCTTCTGAAGTTGGTTCTGACTCCCTGCGAATTTAGGTAGATGCTGTCCCATGTATGCACACACACACACACACACACACACACACACACACACACACACACACGTAACCCTCACCTGTGAACACTCTAGAGAGGCTGAGAATCTGGTATTTGTTCAGGGCAGGGCTTGGGTGTGATGATAAGTTTGAAATTCATCTCCAGGCATTTCCCTGACAGAGCCCACAGCTTCTTCTGTACTATATTGAAAATTTGCATGGTTTTCCTTATAAAAGAAATTGCTTCTTCAAACATGAAAGGCAAATGGAATCATTTCATCATGTGCATTGAGATAGCCATCTCAATACAAATGAAACCCACATGGAGGACCCTTGCTAAGTGTTGTGCTTGGTGCAGTCTGCATTGTAGAGCTGGATTGTACTAAACGCTTAGCCCTGACTGCAGGAGGCTGAAAGCATAGCTCATCCTAGGTGCTCAGTGCTGGTGTCTGCATTTCAAGCTTTCACCACCATCAAAAGTCTTTGAACTGAAACCTGTCCTTCATTTTAAAAGCATGTATGGTTGGAACATGCTTCAGAAACTATCTTTATCATTTTTATTCAGAAATAGGTTTAAAAAATATGGAAATTTTTTAAAAATTGTGAAAACAGAAGAGGTGTGGTATTTGACTTTAACATTGTATATTTAACTTGCAGATATACATATATGTGTTTATATTATATATGTATACATATTTTCTAATCAACCTCCCGTTGCTCTAATAAGACAGGGACCAAAGGGAGCTTGTGGAAGCGGGAGTTAAATTGGTTATATTTTCCAGTCATAATATTATCACTGGAGAACCCAGGGCAGGAATCCAAGGAGAGTGTTGCTTCCTGGCTCTCTGCTTCTTCACAGTTTAGAAAATGGGTAACTTCATTACACAGCACAGAACCACCTGTCTAGGAATGGTGCTGTCCATGGTAAGATAGGCCTGCAACAATTAAAAATTAATAATCAATTAATCAATTAATAACCTGGACAATTCTCCCACAGAGTATCTGATAAAAACAGTTACTGATCTGAGAAACTTGGGCTCAGATGACTCTAAGCTGTGTCAAGTTGGTCAAAAGGTGAATATACTCTCAGTTGAAGCAGGTGTAACTCTGTGACTCTGTCCCCTAATTCGCTATGTATTCCAAGTTAGCCTCAACCTCACGCTCCCCTGCCACAGCCTCCCAAGTGCAAAGATTATAAGCATGAGCAACTTAATGAGAGTAAGATTCTATCTGTGGTAAAAAAGGATTTAAATGCTCATATTAAAGAAATTTGGCTTAATAAGGAACTAAGTTTATATTTTTCTGGATGCGGTCTAGTGTTTTATGCTGTGTGTTCAAAGCATTTTATTTTATTAAACTAAATATCCTTCCTTTTCTATATTGCTGTCACCTTTATAGGTTTGTTTCTTTCTGTGTGTTGTCACAGCTCTGACAAGTTATGGATTATGTCACTTATATTTATGCCGTCCCTGCTGTAAACCAGAGAGAGAAGCACCAAGCAGAAAGGGTAGAGTGGATAAGAGAACCTTGGCCACTAATCTTTATTAGTGCGTGGTAAATTTGTATGTGAATGAGTGCTATGTGGATTACAACTTCACCTTTTTTTTCAACAATGCTACATCCTGGCCTTAAGTATCTGTGTAAATTCTGAAATGTCCCAGCATGCTAAGCACAGACCTACAGACAAAGAATAAAAGCAGGGAATCATGGCAAGGACCAGTATAGATTAGTTTTTCTTAATATAAAAGACAAACCTAGGGATCTCCGGAATGAAGAATAAAATATAGTGATGTCTCTGTGCAGGGTTTCCTTAAAGCAAAAGACTCTTATTATTGTTGTTATGGACTCAAGAACCATGCAACTCCAAGTCCAAAGTATTAACTTTGTAGAGATATTTTATATTTCACTCAAATGGTAATTTCTTGTTGTGTCTAGTTGTATATTGGAACTATGTGTGCTAGAACAGAGACTTCTAACTTTCAGGGCTCAGAGGTATCTAGTCTGCCACTAGAAGAATCTTTTGAGCCTCTCGACTCTTTTCACGCTATTATTATCCATAGTATTCACTAGACTAGAAGCAGTGTTCTAGTTTGCAGCCTACAGCCCCATAAGCTGAGGATACCTACAAGTGCTGTCCAGTACCCAAGTCCATAAACATACTGATGACATCATGACAGCATCATGTGAGCTTTGTGTTGCATGTGTCACTATGAGTAGATTGTTCCTTTTGCATCTTCTCTGGCTTTTTAAGGTGTGGTCCATAGTTCTGGGCAGCTGCAGCGGCAGGGAGCACAAGGAAGTGGTTCCTGTGGCTCTGGGGTAGCTATTTTGACACATGTGGTTTTTGAAAGTTATTCAGTTTTTCCAGCATCTGACTCTTTGATCTTAACAGAGAGCATTTTTTTTTCTATTAAAGAGCTATACAGTATTCTTCAGTTAGAAGATTCCAGGCAAATATTGACTTTTAACATAAGAACTTGAAGTCAAGAGAGTCTTATTTGCTCTCTGGACTAAAGCCCCAGAGATCATTCCTGAAGGCTGGAAATTTCCTTCTTAATAATACTGGGCTCAATTACACATATTTTTGCAATCTTTTGGTCTTTTCTGCTTTTAACTGTAGACTCGAACAAATTGTGTGTGTGTGTGTGTGTGTGTGTGTGTGTGTGTGTGTGTGTGTGTGTGATGTTGACACACATGGAGATATACATGCCAACGTGCTCTCAGTAGCCACACACTGGATGACATGGTATGTTGTTTCTATCTTATTCCCCTGAAACAGGATATTGTGCTGAAGCTGGGTCTAGGCTGGCAGCCAGCAACTCCCAGAAATCCTCCTGTGTCTACACCTCTACTAATAGGGCTGAGTTTCTAGACCTTTACAAAGTTACATGTGGCTTTTTATGTGAATTTTAGAAAGTTGAACAGAGCTACTCACACTTGCACAGCAAGTGTCTTTATCAGCAGAACCATGTCTCCAGTGCCAAAAAAGAAAAATCTTTTTTATAAATGCAATTTTGTTTTGGTTTTGGTTTTGGTTTTGGTTTTGGTTTTTGTAGAGAGAAATGCACCCTATAGCATGTTTTTAGTGAAGACATTCTGCCCAAATTAGCAACTGCATTTTATTGTATGTTGCTATCCTTTGGAGTTGTTTTAAGTTGAAATGTTGATCAATAATATAAAATAGGTGTTTTTAGGAAAGTATATACTTATGACTACTGTGTTACTTGTTATTGTGAGATATTATGAAAATTATTTTATGTAAGACATATTGACTCAAACATTATTTTTATCCATATTTTATCAATGACTAAACTTCAGTAAAGAACATGTTCAAATGTTTTTCTCATTATTCATCAATGTGTATCACACACATTATACACACACACACACACACACACACACCTTCAGGGAGAAAATAGAATTCTAAAATGATGCTTACAAGTATGGGTTAGAATTTTTTTTTCTCATAAAAGGCAACGTTTATTTGGGGCTGGCTTACAGTTTCAGAGATTCGGTTCTTTTTTTTTTTTTTTTTCTTTTTCAACTTTTATTAGATATTTTCTTCATTTACATTTCAAGTGTTATCCCGAAAGTTCCCTATACCCTCCCCACTCCCGGCCCTGCTCCCCTACCCATCCGCTGCCACCCCTTGGCCCCGGCGTTCCCCTGTATTGGGGCTTATAAAGTCTGCATAACCAAGGGGCCTCTCTTCCCACTGATGGCCAACTAGGCCATCCTCTTCTATATATGCAGCTAGAGACACAAGCCCAGGGGGTACTAGTTAGTTCATGGTTATTCTTCCACCTATAGGGTTGAAGACCCCTTCAGCTCCTTGGGTACT
>LR752443.1:16774-84274 GCA_902729485.2 Mus minutoides | reverse complement strand
CACTCCCAACCTATTTTGTAGCATTTTAGGCCAGTACACGATCCTATCTCAAACAAGATTTGGAAGGTACTAGAGGACCACACTAGAGTCTGACCTTTGACCACATAGTCCCTTTAAAAAAAAAAAAAAAAAAAAAAAACCTAAACTTTTGGCCAGATATGATGGCATACACTTTTAATCCCAACACTTGGGACGTGGGCAGATCTCTGAGTTTGAGGCCAGTATGGTCTACAGAGTGAGTGAGTCCCAGAATAGCTGGGGTTACAAAGAGTTTGTATGTTTTGAGTTTCAGGCCTAGCTGAGCTATATAGTTGAAACTTTGTTTCCAAAATAAGTACCCTCCTTAGAGCTAGCTTAGCAGTTAGGAGCACTTGCTCTTGCAGAAGACCTGGTTCAGTTCCCAGCGCCCATACAGCAGCTCACAGCCTTCCATAACACGAGCTGTGCAGGCATTGTCATTGGTCTGTGAAATGTTTTTATTAGAGCACTAAACCATAACTCATTTATGGATTTCTTTTGGTTAGGGCATGCCAGAACAGTGGGCGAGGCTGTTGCAGACCTCCAACATTACCAAACTCGAGCAGAAGAAGAACCCTCAGGCTGTGCTGGATGTCTTGAAGTTCTACGACTCCAACACTGTGAAACAGAAGTACCTGAGTTTCACTCCTCCTGGTAAGACCCCAGACAGTGGTGATAAAAGATTCCTTCTGGGGCAATCAACAATGGAAGTATAGCTGTTGTCGCTCCTTCTCTCCTGCATAAATCTGCCCTTTAGAGAGTGTTGATGTCTGGAGATTATATTAACCTCATCATTTTGCCAGAATGGATGTTTGAGCTCTTTGCTTATTTAATCTTTTCCTCTATGATGCTTTTAAATGACTTCCAGCAATGGAAGGCAAAGCATCTAAATGTATAAACACGGTCATGCTAGAGATGGTTGTTGTGAGTAGGCTGGAGTGGAAGTGACGTACTATACATAAATCACAACTCTGACAGGACTGTGCTTTGCCATTCATCCGGCGTTTTGGAAAACACTAGTCCCATCACTCAGCAGGCTGAGGTAGGCAGAGCTCTGTGTGTTCAAAGCCAAACTGGTCTGCATTTCGAGCTCCACACCAGCCAAGGATACACCTAACCCTATACATGCAATAAATAAAATCTAAAATAGGAATGGGGGTGGGGGGAGAAACGACGACTATCAGGTCAGCTAGGGCTACATGGCAAAACCCAGTCTGCTTGCTTTTTTTCTTTTCTCTTTCTTTCTTTCTTTCTTTCTTTCTTTCTTTCTTTCCTTTTCTTTTCTTTTCTTTCTTTTCTTTCTTTTCTTTCTTTTTTTTTTTTTTTTTGTCATTTCCCAGTTCAGTTTTCTTTCTCAAATTGGTAATAAGTATCTTTTCTGTTTCACATTCAGAGAAAGATGGCTTCCCTTCTGGAACACCAGCAGTAAGTTAATAATTTATTATAGTTTGTGTTCTGATTTAGGTTGCCTAGAACAAGTCTATTTTTATTTGCTTGGTAAATACATAAGAACAAGGGTCAGGAGTGATTGCTCGGCAGTTAAGAGCACTGGCTGCTCTTCCAGAGGTCCTGAGTTCTAATCCCAGTAACTGTAATGGGATCTGTTGCCCTCTACTGGTGTGTCTGAGGATAGCAACAATGTACTCATACATAAAATAAATACATCTTTGGCCGGGCATGGTGGCGCATGCCTTTACTCCCAGCACTCAGGAGGCAGAGGCAGGTGGATTTCTGAGTTCGAGGCCAGCCTGGTCTACAAAGTGAGTTCCAGGACAGCCAGGGCTATACAGAAAAACCCTGTCTGGGGGGGGGGGGACACATCTTTAAATAGTTAGCTGTAGTAGCCATGTCTCCAGCCCTTGCTCTCAAGAGGCCAAGGTTGTGAAATCACTGTGAATTTGAAGGACTGGGTGACTAGCAAGACCATATCATATCCCCAAAAAACCAAAAATAAAGTAAAATTAGCCATCAGATAAATACCTCTAGTTGTTTTTTTTCTTTTTTCTTTTTTTTTTTTCTTCTTTAAAGATAGCCATTTCATTAATTGAAGAAACCATATTAAGTAAATAGGATTTGCTTGTTGGGCAGTTTAAAGCAACTAATCTTTATAATGGCTTCCAGTACAATTTAACTACTCTTCCACTGTTGCCAGACTGAACCTGAATATGGTGAACTGGGTGGCATAGTCTCTCCTCCCTATAACCCCTACCAGTACCGTTCTGAGTGTGGTAAACTGTCACATTCTAAATAGTTTAAAACAAAACAAAACTTGTCATCTCCTTTTCTTGCTTTGTTAACTGGTGAATCTGGATTTCTTAAATTTCTCAAAGTGAGGTTTATGTCTACAGAGTCCAGAGAACCTTCAGTTTGGTCCTAAGAAGGTGGCTTACTTAACAGAGCACCATGTGTGCTTATGTAAAGGGCAGGAATAATGCTCCAGTGTACTTGGGAGCTCTGAACGTAGCTCAGTGGTAGAGCAGTCACACCATACACAGGCCTCAGGATCAGTCATTAGCAGAGTCCCCTCCCTCTGAAATGATACTCACTGTATATATTCATTTACTTTTTAATTGGTTGTATTGGAACCAGTGAAGTTTGGTAGCTTTTATATTAGCTATTGAAGAAATAAACTTTTAAGACTGTTTTTAGGGGAGCCCCATTTTAACCTTTGATGTTATTGGTTTATCCTCCTTTTCCTGCTGTGATGAATGCAGCTGAACACCAAGGGGTCAGAGACATCAGCTGTAGTGACAGAGGAAGACGATGACGATGAAGACGCTGCTCCTCCCGTCATTGCCCCTCGGCCAGATCATACAAAATCAGTGAGTGACAGGCTGATGACCCGCAACTGTGTGTCTTTTGAAATAACTGGTGTGTGTTTGATTTGCCGTCAAGATGTTAAAAGGTCTTTGAGCTTAAAATACTGTATTGTGGGCCGGGTGTGGTGGCGCACGCCTTTAATCCCAGCACTCGGGAGGCAGAGGCAGGCGGATTTCTGAGTTCGAGGCCAGCCTGGTCTACAGAGTGAGTTCCAGGACAGACAGGGCTACACAGAGAAACCCTGTCTCGGAAAAAAAAAAAAAAACTGTATTGTGGCTGGGCAGTGGTGGTGCATGCCTTTAATCCCAGTACTTGGGAGGCAGAGGCAGGTGGATTTCGAGTTCAAGGACAGCCTGGTCTACAGAAAGAGTTCCAGGGCAGTCAGGGCTACACAGAGAAACCTGTCTTGAAAAACAACAAAACAAAACAACAACAATAACAATAACAACAACAAAACTGTATTGTGGAAAAACTTAGTTATTTTTCAGAACCTGCTTTTTGGAGCTGATGAAATGCCTCAGCCAGCAAGCCTGACAGCTGGCATCTAATCCCTGGGACCCATATGGTAGAGGGAGAGAGCTCACTCCTACAAGTTGTCCTTTGACTGTCACGTGCACATTAGGATGTGTGTGCACACACATAAACACAATAAATAAATTAAAATTCATAAAAACAACTACTTTGAAACATAATGTCCTGAGTGGGTATGATGGTGTACAACTTTAATCCCAGCATGGCTGGTAGTCTCTGTGAGTTCCAGGCCAGCTGGAGCTGCATACTAATATGCTAGGCCTTATCTCTCAAATAACAAACAGAAAAGAAAATTAACATTTTCTTCAAAAGTTAAAATACTTAACTCATGAGGCTTTCCTTTCTAGATTTTCCCCCATTCTAAAGAGTGTTTATTTCTTTAAGCTTTCTCAATATAGGTTACTATTATATCTAAAATTTAGATCATTGCTGTTCCCTGGATTATATATTTTAATCTTGTTCTCAAAAGGCTGTATGTCCAATGAAGAGGTATTATTTAAGGCTGAAATTACTCACCAACTAAGAGAATTTTAAGAGTGGCTCCATGCAGTAAGGAACTGTTCCAACACTGCCCTTCCTGCTATGGTGAGATGGCGTGCAAACTGATGCTTGTGCTGTCGCGGGGCGGAGCAGGCTCAGCAGATGGCTCTCACTGGTGCAGGGATAGACGACTGTTCTTTCTGACTCAGGACAGGCTGCTTGAAAGGAAAGGGAAAGGTTGAATTTGTGTAAAATTTACAGGGCAGGTAGTTCTAGTTATTTCAATATCAATTCTTTGCTCTTAGTAGGTTATGTTGGGGTTCATTTTGTTTTTGTTTTGAGACAGGGTCTCATGTAATCTAGGCTGGCTTCAAACTCACTATGTAGCTGATGCTGGCCTGGAACTCCTGACCTCTGTCTCAGACTCTCAAGCACCCAAATACAAGTGTGTACCACCATGCCTAGCAGCTGCAAGCTTGCTCTTTTAGGATTTTTATTTTATGCGTATATCTGTGCACCACATTATACCTGTTGCCTTATAGAGGCACCTGTGCACCACTGTGCCTGTTAGCTGTGTGTTCCCTGTGTGACTATACTGTTCCCATTCTTCAAAACAGTGGGAGGGGGAAACAAGGAATTTTCTGCTACCAGGATCATCTGGCCAGGCATGGTGGCACATGCCTTTAATCCCAGCACTTGGGAGGCAGAGGCAGGCAGATTTCTGAGTTTGAGGCCAGCCTGGTCTACAAAGTGAGTTCCAGGACTGCCAGGGCTACACAGAGAAACCCTGTCTTGAAAAAAACAAACAAAAAAAAAAAACAAAGATCATCTGAAAATGTTTTTTCTTAAGTCTCATCAAAGAACTATATCTCTGCAGATTTACACACGGTCTGTTATCGACCCCATTGCTGCTCCAGTTGGTGATTCTAATGTTGACAGTGGTGCCAAGTCTTCAGACAAACAGAAAAAGAAAGCCAAGATGACCGATGAAGAGATTATGGAGAAATTAAGTATGCAGTCTGTCCTTTATTTTTGTAAAAACATTTGTCCCAGAGCTGGGAATATCTGTTGCTCATTTGGGAACACTTTGCTTAGTGTGTGCAAAACTTTGATCCCTGCCAACCACATGTATGTGCACTTAAAATTTCTCAGTACAAACCTATATAAAAATGTCTCTTATGGACTGGTGAGACAGTTCTCTCAGAAAAGGCACAACACCAAGTCTCATGACCTGAGCTCCATCCCTAGGATCCAAGTGTAGAAAGAAAGAACCAATCCCAGTGTTCTGCTCTCCGTTCACAACACAGTAAACACACAAATGTTCCTAAAGAAAGTGACCTTGTGTAATGTACGTCAGCATGAAGTCTGTAGTGGGTAGGGTCTTTTATTTCCTTTTAACTTACAACTCACTATTGTTTCCTTAGGTAACACATTAAAAGGTAACAATAATATCTGCTCGTAAATCTACAGCAGCTCCAAAGAGCACTCTCTGGTGTGGTGGTGGAGGAGGAGGATGAGGAGGGAGAGTGGGAGTCAGGGAAAGATTCCATGTAGATAGTGTTTAAGTCATAATGTTACTGCTTTTAGTCTTCAGTACTTTATAAAGTATGAACCTGCTTGTATCCTAGCCTTCTGTAGAAATACATCATGTTCCTTCTATTAGCAAAGCTGCTACTTCAAGCAGTAAGCCAGGGCAATGGTGCTGCCATTGAGTCATGGCACAGTCATCTCGTCCTCTTTGCTGTGACTCCCTCTGCAGCTTTGTCTTATGCAGGTTTGACTTTGTTGTGTAGCTCAGAGTGAAGTAGCCGGTGGGGACTTGTAGACTACTCTGACTTAGTGACACATGTTCATGTCTTACCTTGAGCAAGTGACGGTACTGTGTCATTTTTTCCCCATTTGACCTAATAGTAAATCTCAATTTAAATTATGACTTTTCCACAGTTTTCTAAATTTAATATCTCTTAGCATATTAAAGATTTTTTTCAGTATACTTAGGTTTTTTTTTAATATTTATTTATTTATGTATGTGAGAACACTGTATCTTCAGGCACACCAGAAGAGGGCATTGGATCCTATTACCGATGGTTTTGAGCTACCATGTGGTTACTGGGACTTGAACTCAGGACCTGTGGAAGAGTAGTCAGTGCTCTTAACCACTGAGTCATCTCTCCAGCCCCCAATTAGTTTTTATAAGGATACAGAAAAGTAGAAGATGGACTGAAAACATTTGAACAGCCACTTAGGGGTTATTCTGCTATTTATTCATTTATTATTTCTGTTAGTAAGTAATTTCACAGTTTATCAAAGTCCCAGATGGCCATGAAGACTCTTATGTGAAATCTCATTACTTGGGCTACTGAGCCAGGAGTATTGGCATGACTTCAAGCCTAGCCTAGGCTACCAGTAGGTTCTGAGTTAGCCGGGGCAATCAAATAATAGTCTAAGAAAAGGGCTGAGGATGGAGCTCACTCAGTAGAGTTCTTGCCTAGCATGCACTGAGATGTTAGATCCCAGAATTACATACATAGGATAACACGCTGAACACTTGCATCCCAGCATTTGTGAGGTGGAAGCCAGAAGGTCAAAAGTTCAAGATTATCTTCAGCTATGTATTGAGTTCCAGGCTAGTCCTGTTTTCTTTTGTTTTTTAAATTAGTAGTATATATACCTCCATTCTGAGGACCCCATGAGTTTTAGGCTTACAAAGGCAATTGGTTATACTAAAATGTCATGATTTCTAAGAAAGTGATTAAGAAGTCTAACCTTGTCAACCATGATGACACACGCCTTTAATCCCAACACTCAGGAAACAAAAAACAGGTGGATCTCTTGAGTTTGAGGACAGCCTGGTCTACAGAGGGAGTTCCAGGATAGCCAGGACTACTGAGAGAAACTCTATCTCAAACAAACAAACATTCCAACTGATGGAAAAGTGCAACTACCTTTTATTGCTTCTTATTCTTAATTTCTTCTCAACTTTAAAATTCTGTGTATTAAGCCCTTTGCGTGTGCATGTGCATTTGTGTGTGTGTGTGTGTGTGTGTGTGTGTGTGTGTGTGTTATGATTGTATGTGTACTGAGTGCATACCTGGTGCCAGCAGAGGTCAGAGGAACTGGAGTTCTGGGACAATGTGAACCACTATATGGGTGCTGGGAACTGGACCCAGGTTCTATGCTTTCAACCATTGATACATTTCTCCAGTCCCTAATTATTTTTCTTTAGTATTGATTATTTAAAACATTATTTTTGGAGCTTGGTGTATGGAAAACACTTTTATAATCAGTGTAGATTATTAAAAGGAATAATTGTCAAATTTTGTTTGCATTAAGTTTGCTTGACTGATTTCTAATTTTTGTTTAAAACAGGAACTATTGTGAGCATAGGGGACCCTAAGAAAAAATACACAAGATATGAAAAAATTGGGCAAGGGTAAGTGTTGCTCTCTTCTGACATCATATTCAGTATGGCACCTCCCTCTGACACTGAGCACGGAATTGTTCTGCCTGGGAGATTGTAAATAAATAACACAGTTGTATGTATATTAAAATAAAACTGCACTTCTAAGTTGGCTGTAATTATACACACTTGCAAACTCATCACCTGAGGGATTGCCACAGGTTGAGAATAGCCTTAGCTCATAGTGAGACCTGTTTCAAAAAAATTAGTGTAATCCAGCACTGGTTAATAGTAGCTTTACGGGGCTGGTGAGATGGCTCAGCTGGTAAGAGCACCCGACTGCTCTTCCAAAAGTGATAAGTTCAAATCCTAGCAACCACATGGTGGCTCACAACCATCCGTAACGAGATCTGGCTCCCTCTTTTGGAGTGTCTGAAGACAGCTACAGTGTACTCACATATAATAAAATATAAATCTTTTAAAAAAAAAAAAAGTAGCTTTACATTGTCTGCCCTCTCTTCCCCTGTCTCTCTCTTTCCCTGACTCTATTCTAATCCTCCTTTTCACTTCCTCCATCATCATCTTCTTCAATAAGGTTTCCCTATGTAGCCCAGGCTGCCCCACATGCACTGTGTAGTTAAATCTTAGTAATCCTCCATCCTTTGCTTCCCTGGTGCTAGGACTACAGTTGTGTGTCACTATGTGTAGTTTTCATTGCTTTTTGCTGTATGTCATTTCCCATAGGTGGTGAGGGATCAGATAGATAGAAAAATTACACTCATAATATATTTTAAAGACAATTGAAATACTTTTTTTTTTGGTTTTTGATACAGGGTTTCTCTGTGTAGCCCTGTTGTCCTGGAACTCACTCTGTAGACCAGGCTGGCCTCGAACTCAGAAATCTGCCTTCCTCTGCCTCCCAAGTGCTGGGACTAAAGGCGTGCGCCACCACACCCAACTAATTGAAATACTTATTGCTGGCTTTTGGCAGTTTTGGGTTTTTTTGTTTTATTTTCTCTACACGTCTCATTTGTAGCACTTGTTTTAATAACAAAAAAATGAAAATGAAAATCACCTTTTTTTTTCAATGCTGAGGATTAAACTTAGAGAGATCTCCATGCATAAGGCAAGAGCTCTACTACTGAGAGACTTCCCGGCCTTTTCAACCTTGGTACTTTTACATAATAATAGATAAGTTACATAGTAATAATGATGAGCGAACAAAATAATTCTTATGTGTATGAATGACAATCATAAATCCATTGTTGAAATTGCAGAGAAATTCATGAAACAAAATATTGTGAAGCTTAAAAATAAAGTCAAATATATTTTCTTGAGAAACATGCCCATGTATTTTTGTGATTAGAAGTTCAAAAAAAAGGCCTAGGAATGGTACCCATCTGTAAAATTAGGTCTGGTTCTTCCTGCCAGCCCCAGGCTTCCAGAAAAAGACTCAGACTTAAAGTATAGTTACAAATTCCTTGATCATATATCTAGTCTTTTCTCTGACTTGATCATAACTTAGATAACCCCATTATTTTAACCTACATTCTTTCACGTGGCTGGTTACCTATACTCAGATACCATGTGTCTGTCTCCTCACCTCTTCCCAGGTGAATCTCCTGCCTGGCTCTATCCCAGAATCCTTTTTCCTCCAGAATATCCCACCTTCTATTTTTTGCCTAAGCAAAGAAATTATTATTATTATTATTATTATTATTATTATTATTATTATTATTATTATTAGGTGCTACATCCATACAGACGTAGATATTCTTTCTACACACATCAAACCCAAGATACTCACAGAACATAGACCAGAGGGTCTTGTTACAAGGGTAGGAGGCAGCCCTCTGGTTTGTCATGGTTCATTATTTGATTTGGGTGGTTGGTTTGAGTTTTGTTTTCTTGAGTCAAACCCTCTGACATCCAAAGTAGCATTGAGTCAGCATCATCCTCCTGCCGCACATCGCCCTCCTGCCTCGCATCGCCCTCCTGCTTCGCGCTCCGCTCGGGGCCACAGGCACGCACGCCTGCCATAGCTCTTGGTTTTCCAGACAAGGGGCTAGTTATTGATTTATTGATTTTGGCTTGTTTTCTGTTTTGGATATTTTGTTTTTTGTTGTTCTTTTCGTGTGACACGATCTTTCTCTATATAGCCCTCGCTGTCCTGGAACTCACTACATAGACTATCTAGACCAGGCTGGCCTGAAATTCCCTGTCTCCATCCCCTGAGAGCTGGGCAGACAGGTGTGCACCACCACACCACCCCACACCATCCCACCCCACCCCACCCCACCCCACCCAACCCCACACNCCACCCCACACCACTTCTTTTTTTTCTTAAGCACAGAAGTAGATTTGTGAGTGTGTGCTGCTGCTTCTATATTTTTATAGGTCTGAAATACTTCTTATATAAGTCTTGGCTGTAAGGATTGCCTCTTCGTTTTCCTCTTTGTTTTGCATAACTCTTGAGTCTAACATGTTAAATCTTGTTTTAGTTGTTCAAAGTCTGAAATCTTTGAATTGTGTAAATGCAGTCATTTAAGAACTTTTTTTTTTCCCTGCAGGGCTTCTGGAACAGTTTTTACTGCGACTGATGTGGCCCTGGGGCAAGAGGTAGCTCCTGTTCAAGTCTGCATGTTTGCATGTTGGCTCTTTGTATAGGGAAAAGGAGAATGGATGCATGCTTCCATGCACATGAATGTGCAGTGACCAGAGGCTGGCTTCACCAAATAAGTGAAGCTGGCTGTCAGGAAGCCAGCAGGTCTGCCTGCATGCACTTCCCTAGCCTTGGGTTTATAAGTACATGCCACCGCAGCAGGGTTTGGGGTGGAAGGAACTCAGATCTCAGTGGTTGGAAGAGCTTTACCAGCTAAGCCAACTCCCTAGCCCTAGATCTGGCATAAGAATTGATCTGCCAAGTCTTCACAGCAGTTATTATGTTAGGTGAACAAAGAATGAATATGTTTAGTATCATGAATAAAGAAATAATTTTAAAATATGTATCATAATTTTAAAATATGTACCAGTTTTGAATTTTAGAAATTAATTTTTTATATAGTCTGACCTTAAGTTGGTTAGTAAACTTGAAGATAAATCTAGGGTTGGTCAGTGAGATGGCTCCATGGGAAGGAGCACTCACTATCCTGACCTTGTTCTCTGTTTCAGCATGTGCAGCTGTGGCACATGTACACCCACACACGCAAAACAGACAGAATATCAAGTTAAAAAGTTTTTTTTGTTTGTTTGTTTGTTTGGGTTTTTTTTTTTTTTTCGAGACAGGGTTTCTCTGTCTAGCCCTGGCTGTCCTGGAACTCACTCTATAGACCAGGCTGGCCTCGAACTCAGAAATCCGCCTGCCTCTGCCTCCCAAGTGCTGGGCTTAAAGGAGTGCGCCACCATGCCCGGCTTAAAAGGGTTTTAAATACTAATTCAAGCATAATTTAGACTCTGTATCACCAAACATTGTGTATACATTGTATACAGGTAAAAACATCTCTGAGCAAGGCACAACCTGTGAGATGTATGTGTGAATTATCAACTAATCAGTGCTTGTAATTTTGTTAGAGAATTAGGAATGCTGTCTTGATGTTTCAAATATGTTTATTACAGGTTGCTATCAAGCAGATTAATTTACAGAAACAACCAAAGAAGGAATTGATCATTAATGAAATTCTGGTGATGAAAGAGTTAAAGAATCCCAACATAGTTAACTTCTTGGACAGGTAAATATGAATGTTTTCTTTAAAGGTGAGATCTCCTGAGGAGTGGTGAATAGCTGAGACAGGGTGGGCCTGACGAGGGCCTGTCTTTAAAAAACAAGAACGAGTGAAAGAAAGTAAAAAATGAGAAAGAGAGGCTGGAGAGGGTCAGGACTCACAGGGCAGCTCCCAACTGCCTGTAAGGCAACACTCAGATGTACACATAAACTCGCTAAGACAAACATATGCGTGAAAAGTCATAAAGAAGTGACAAGACACTTGGGAGGCAGAGGCAGGCGGATTTCTGAGTTCGAGGCCAGCCTGGTCTACAAAGTGAGCTCCAGGATAGCCAGGGCTACACAGAGAAACCCTGTCTCAAAAAACCAAAAAAAAGAAGAAGTGACAAGAGAAGCAGACATGCCCTGAAATGAAATGTGGAGCTGTCGATGGGGCTGCAGAGATGCTCTGTTGAGAGCCCTTGAGCGGACATGGGGTGGTTCCCAGCACTCACATGGTGGCTCATATCACCTGTCACTGTGGTTCCAGGGCCTCCAGGTCCCTCCTACAGCTCTGTACACATACATGTCATCAAAACAAAACAAAATTTTATTGTTAGTACTTACAGTCTTTTTAGAAAGGACAGAAATTTGTAGTTTGATTATTTGGTGCAGGCATAGCACTTCAGATTAAAACAGAGTGCTGAGAGGTAAGCTTGGGGTAGGGGAAGGGGGTGAGACAATGGCCTGCACTGAAGGCCTTTCTCCAGATTCTCACTTAATGGGAGAAAGAGGGCACTCCCTGAAGAACTGCTGGTGGTGCTTGTACTCACTGAAATGGACAGAGCAGAAACATTCAGGAATGACTGGCTGTGATCTCAGAGATGACCAGCTACCCAGTTTTTAAACTGTAAGATTAGTTTTTATTTTACCTAGCTTCCTGGCTTCTTGGGAAGCTGGGATCAGAGCCTGTGCTCCCATGCCCAGCTGGTTCTAGTGCAGATGTTACTTTCAATGTCTCCACCTCAGGCTGCTCTCAACAGGTCTCTGAACTTAGGTACTGTGTTAAACCACAGAGGACAGAATATAAAATTGTGTATATTACAAGTGCCATTTTAAAAAAAGAATCAAAAAATAAAATAAAACAAACAAACAAAAAAAGCCGGGCAGTGGTGGCGCACACCTTTAATCCCAGCACTTGGGAGGCAGAGGCAGGTGGATTTCTGAGTTTGAGGCCAGCCTGGTCTACCGAGTGAGTTCCAGGACAGCCAGCGCTACACAGAGAAACCCTGTCTCGAAAAAAACAAAAAATAAAATAAAATAAAAAAAGAATCACATTTACTGTAGTGAATAATAACATAGATTATATTAGTTATAATAGATTATAGATGATTTTTTTCTATATTTAAATTTGCTTAGAAAATATATTATGAGACTTTATGCCTTATTTGTGAGGACTATATCCAAAGAAACAAATTTTTCAGTTCTATTTCCTTGCTTTCTTTTTAGAATCTTCTTTATTTTTTTTTAAATTATATATAATATGGTTACATCACTTACTCTTCCCCTTTTAAGGATGTTTTACTGATGTGTATGTATGTGTCTGCTTGTCTGTGTATGTACTACTTGGCATGAAGGTGCCTGTGGAGGTCAGAGGAGTGTTAGAACCCTAGCACTGGAGTTACAAGTGTTATTGAACCTTCCAGTGTGGGTGCCAGGATCTAGGCTCAGATCCCCTGGAAAGGCAGGAAATTATCATAACACTGAATTCTCTCTTCAGCCACTCGTTTTCTTGCCTTTTTAAAATATTAATTTCACAGTGCTGGAAAGATGGTTCAATGCTTAAGAGCACTAGCTACTCTTATAGAGCACTGGGGTTCAACTCTAATCACCTACAAAGTGGCTCACAACTGTTTCCCGTCCCAGGGGATCCAGTACTCTCTGCTTGCCTCTAGTCATGCACATTGGTGCACAGAGATATATGCAGGCAAAACACTCAAACACATAAGTTAACTTAAATAGAATACTTTCCCCTTGGATTATTCTTATAACACATATATACTTATATACTCAAACAGTGTGGGTAAACTATAACTTTAAAATGATTCTGAAACGTTTTGTGTTTGAGACAAGTATCTTACCCTCCTGGTCTCTAATTCAGAGTGATCTTTTTAATTGTTTCCTGAATTTTGGGATTGTCCTCACCTAGCTGAAAGCATCTTAATTTTTTGTTTGTTTGTTTGTTTGTTTGTTGTTTTATTCTGTTTTATCTATTTCTAGACAGGGTTTCACTATGTAGCTCTGACTGTTGTAGAACTCACTGTGTAGGACAGGCTGGCCTTAAACTGACAGAGATCTGTCTGCCTCGATGGCCTCCCAAGTGCTGGGATTAAAGGAATGCGCCACCACACCCAGCTGAGGACATCTTAATTTGTGCTATTCTTCCTGTCTAGTGCCTTTCCTAGTTTTCAAACTGTTGGCTCTTTGGTTTTATCATTATTGTGCTTGGCATTTTAATTCCTCAATGCAGAGAGCCATGTTCTTAGAAAAAAATAAAAAGCTGTGTGTGTTTCATATGTTCTTTTTCAGTTACCTGGTAGGAGATGAGTTGTTTGTGGTAATGGAGTACCTTGCTGGTGGGTCCCTCACTGATGTTGTAACAGAAACCTGCATGGACGAAGCACAGATTGCAGCCGTATGCAGAGAGGTGGGTTTCCTCCCTGGGGACATTAGGGAGATGTGTGCTTTGCAAGGAGTTCAAAAAGGAAGGTTTTTCTGGGCAGAGAATCTTTCTTTATATACTGGAAGGTTTTTTCTCTATCATTTTATCAGATAAGAGCTTCAGCCCTGCTCAGCATGGAGTTCAGCCACGACTACATAGTGTGACCATGTCCCCAGAAAAACAAAAAGAACTTTAGCTCTTTCCTTCCAATGGAACAAGACCTAGTCCAGTGAGGTACGGAAGTCACAGGCAGACTTTAGCAGCATGATGATAACAGTTTATATCATCCAGATAGGACACTTTCCAAAGTAAAATGTGATAGCATTAAAAATGTGTAGTTCAGGGCTGGAAAGATGGCTCAGTTAAAAGCACTGACAGGGGGGCTGGCGAGATGGCTCAGTGGTTAAGAGCACCGACTGCTGTTCTGAAGGTCCCGAGTTCAAATCCCAGCAACCACATGATGGCTCACAACCATCTGTAACGAAATCTGATACCCTCTTCTGGAGTGTCTGAAGACAGCTACAGTGTACTTACATATAATGAATGAATGAATGAATGAATGAAAATAAATAAATAAATAAATGGCACTGACTGTACTTTCAGAGATCCCAAGTTTAATTCCCAGCTACCACATGATGGCTCACAACCATCTGTAATGGGATTTGATGCCCTTTTCTGGTGTGTCTGAAAACAGCAGCAATGTGCTCATATAAATACATAAATCTTTTTTAAAAAAATATGTAATTCAGTAGTGAAAAGTAGAGCCAATGTGATAAACAAGACATATCTGCTGAAGTATCTGTGCATTGCCCTTGGCTTTAGTAAAGGCCACTGAAGGTAAAGAGGCTAGCTGTTTTCTTAAGTAGTTTAAAATTTTTACTACATTTCTAGTTATATGTGTATGCATATGTGTGAGCATGTGCATACCATGACACATACATAGAAGTCACAAGAAAACTTGGTGGGAGTGTGTTCTCACCTTCCACCATGTGTGTCTGGGGAACTGAACTCAGATCGTTAGGTTTGGCAGCAGGAAGCCCATACATACTGCTGAGCCACCTCACTGGCCTGCACTTTATATTTACTAATGAATGTCTGGATTACTGTTTGCTTAAGCCCAAGTACTAAGTTCACAGGACGGTTCTGTGCTCTCTGTGATTTGGCTTTAGCTTTCAGCAACTACAGTAATACATATGTGAATTGGAAACATGGCATATAGGAGGTTGTTCTCTTTCAGCTTTTTTTAAAGCTGTTTAAAACATGATTCATAGAGAATATTAACCAACTACTATATAAGGTAAGGCCTCATGTAGTACAAGCTGTCCTCAAACAGTCTGATCGTATGATCCTCCTGCTTCCACCCCTGAGTGCTGGGATTACAGGCATGTACCCCCATGTGATGGTGCTGGAGACTTATCCAGGACTTTATCCATTCTTGGCCAGCACTCTACCCACTAAGCTCTTTCCTGTTCCACACAGCACACAGCCCTTCAAGAGCGTGTTTATGTGCAGTCACTTAAAAGCTGGCTAGCATATAAGCACTTGTTTAGGTCTTTTCAGCAGTTCTTGTCAGTTGCTCTAACAGTTGGTGCAGGACAGTGCTGTCATCCATTCACTTTGATTGTCTTTACCTGCCAGCATCTTAGAACTGTAACAGATTGTACATTTGTATCCCAGAACCTGACNAAAAAAATCTGGCTAAAGATTTATTTATTATCATATGTAAATACACTGTGTCTGTCTTAAGACACACCAGAAGAGGGCATCAGATCTCACTACAGATGCTTGTGAACCACCATGTGGTTGCTAGGATTTGAACTCAGGACCGCTGGAAGAGCAGTCAGTGTTCTTAACCCAGCTGATCCATCTCACCAGCCCTCCAGCCCAGATTTTTAGTGGTTATAAATGGTGTACAGATTTTGTTCCACTCTGATGAAAATAATTTTTTAAGAAAATACAACTGACTTTTCTCACACTCACAGTTTACAGACTTTTCTGCTATTTAAGAGCACTGGACCAAACAGTTTTGTTTTGTTAAGATTTTATTTATATATATATATATATATATATATATATATATATATATATTTTTTTTTTTTTTTTTTAAAGATTTATTTTATTTATTATACGTAAGTACACTGTAGCTGTCTTCGGACACTCCAGAAGAGGGAGCCAGATCGGATGGTTGTGAGCCACCATGTGGATGCTGGGATCTGAACTTATCACCTTCGGAAGAGCAGTTGGGTGCTCTTACCCGCTGAGCCATCTCACCAGCCCCGATTTTATTTATATTTATTTTGTGTTTGTATGCATGCATATTGTGTGCATGCAGTACCTTAGGAGGCCAGAAAAGGACATTGGATCCCCTTGGACTGAAGCCACTGTGACCAGAGGTCCCCTGGAAAAGTGGCCAGTGCTCTTAGCTTCTGAGCCATCTCTCCAATCGTCCTAAAATCTCCTTTTCTATTTAAGGAAGGGAGAGACCTAGTCTTTTTTCCTTGGTGCTTTCTGGTGTGAGGCATCGGGAAAGTTACTCTTTTATCCCGAGGGCTCGTATCTTGTCTCTGTTGTGCTGGCAGTGAGCCCCAGAGCCTCCTGCGTGCTAGTGCTGTGCCACTGAGCCCTGCTGCCAGCCCTCATCTCTAGACTGTGCATGCAGTCCAAGTGTGAGAGCATCAGCTTACACGTTGAAGCCCTGAGCCCAAGCCAAACACCCGAATCTTAGCTACACTAATTAGACTTTGCAGTATCTCAGTTTCTAATGAGAATAGTCACAATTTGTTCTTGTACCTGTGTGCTAAGGTCCTACTATGTAGCTCTATCTGGCCTCACAAAAATGGTCCCTCCTGTGTCTCCTGAGTGCTGGGATTAAAGATGTGTACCTACCCTATGCCTGACCACAAGTGTACTTTAGGTTGATATAACTTCTCAAGAACCTGGGTATATTTACCAAATGCTTCAGTGTAGCTCTGGTCACTTAAACCTGGAAAGACCGAGAAGTTGAATAGGCCCAGTCTGCAGCTTATAAGGGAAGCCACTGAAAAATAAGCTTTGAAAGTCAGGGAAGTAGAGCTTGTAAAGATGGATCAGTGGTTAAAACTGCTTTCTGCTCTTCAGAGGACCAGTTTGGTTCCCAGCACCCACATCTGGCTACTGTCAACTACCTGTAATTCCAGCTACAGCTGATCCTATTTCCTCTTCTGACCTCTGAAAGCGGTGAACTTGTGCAAAACTACCCTTCCCACACATAATGTAAAATAAAATGTTGTTTGTACTGGGTGGGGAACCCATCTCCAGGTGCAGTGACCTGTACCTGTAGTCCTAGTACTGTGTGAGGCTGAAGCAACAGGATTACTGGGCTCTCTCTCTCTCTCCATGCCAGCTTAGGGTATCAGACAAAACCTTACCTCCCACAACCCTCCAAAACCAAGAAAATGAATGAGGCATTATTATTAAGCCTGGTATAGTAGCCCATCCCTGTAATACCAGCACTGTGGTAATTGAAGCAGGTGGATCAGGAGTTCTGATCATCCTTTGCTACACAGTAATGCTCAAGGTCAGACAGTAGAAGAAAAGGTTGGTTTTGGAGCTATTTTGTAATAGTGATGCTTTGTACAGCCCTGGAGCCTCCGTGCTTAGATTACAGTCATGTTGCATCACGTCCACACAAAGTTGTGGCTTCTTTGTATTTCTTAACTTTGCAGATGAGAGAATATCTTTTCCCTACAAATGTTAAATCTTAGAGGGTCTCCTACTAGAAAGAGCAGTACTCAGGCCATTGCAGTTCTATGTGACCTCCCTTGGACTTGTTGGGTTGTTTCATTGATAGCTGTTTTTTCTGTTCAGTGTTTACAGGCGCTGGAGTTTTTACACGCTAATCAAGTGATCCACAGAGACATCAAGAGTGACAATGTGCTTTTGGGAATGGAAGGCTCAGTTAAACTGAGTGAGTAGCAGTGAAGGGTGGGGTGTTTTATTACTGTGTCTGTGGTTGATTTCGGGAAGGGCGGGCTGCTTGTTGTGTTCCTAGCAAAGCTGTTACTACTTGATGAGTATTCTCAGCAAGTTACTTGATTTCTTTTTGTCTGTTTCTGCAGATGTACAATAAGGAGAATGATAATGTTGGGAATTATTTTTGAGATTAAAACAAAGTAATATTCATAGGACAAATGTCTGGGCTACCTTGATACTAATTCTGCTTATAGGAGAAATTTGACTAGGTGTCTGAAATTATTTGGAGTATTTTTCTCAGCCCACCCCTTCACTGTCCTAGAATTCTGTGGAGATTGCCTAATTAGAGGAAGAGTGTGTGCCTTTGACCTCAGAGGTGCATGGAAAACAATCTCCGTTTCCTGAGATCTTATCTGTCAGATGCAGGAAGGTCTTAAAACAGCCAGACATTTTCCCTCTAGGGCCATAATCCCACAGTGCCAACAAAACCCTCTGGCAGACTCAGCAAGGCCCAAGAATTCTCTAGCTTCAAAACTCAAAGCATTGGGCTGGTGAGATGGCTCAGCGGGTAAGAGCACCCGACTGCTCTTCCGAAGGTGATAAGTTCAAATCCCAGCATCCACATGGTGGCTCACAACCATCCGTAACAAGATCTGGCTCCCTCTTCTGGAGTGTCTGAAAACAGCTACAGTGTACTTACATATAATAAAATCTTTTAAAAAAAGATAAAAAAAAAAAAAAAAAAAAAAAAAAAAAAAAAAAAAAAAAGAAAAGGCCTGATAATTTATATGCTGTTGTCAAAAGTAAATGTGAAAATTATTTGTAAATCAAAACCTCAAAAAACTTAAACCTAGCCTACTTTGTTTTATTTTCACATTCTTTTTTTTTCTTAATGATTTATTTATGTTATGTGTGTCTTCAGACACACCAGAAGGGGGCATCAGATCCCATTACAGATGGTTGTGACCTACCATGTGGTTGCTGGAATTTGAACTCAGGACCTCTGGAAGATCAGACAGAGCAGACAGTGCTCTTAACTGCTGAGCCATCTATTCAGCCCTGTTTTTACATTCTTTACAGAGAAGAGGTTGAATGGTGGAAGCGCAGCCGTGTCTACTGAGGTGGATATGTGGACGCTTCAGCTAATCCTGGTGCTTTGCTATATTCTGGAGAGGATATGTGGAGCTCCCCTTGACACCATTAATCCTCTGCTTTGCTTTCCTGTAGCTGACTTCGGCTTCTGTGCCCAGATCACTCCTGAACAGAGCAAACGCAGTACTATGGTTGGAACACCGTACTGGATGGCACCAGAGGTGGTGACACGGAAAGCCTATGGTCCCAAAGTTGACATATGGTCTCTGGGCATCATGGCTATTGAGATGGTTGAAGGAGAGCCTCCATACCTCAATGAAAATCCTCTGCGGGTAAGACTAATGAAACACTAGCCTGACTGTAAAGAACATAGATTGCTTTCCTCATTAAAAGAATATTTTGCATACATGTTTGCCACGGCACATGTATGGAGGCCAGAGGACAGTGTGTGAGGATGGCTTCCACCCTTTACCTTGTGAGTTCTCGGATTTAACTTAAGTTGTCCCACTTGGCAGCCATCACTCAGGACCCAGAAAAAGTTCTCTTCAAAACTTGCTTGTGTCAACCACTGTACCAGAATTTTGACTATATATGGCTGATGAAATCTAATCTCTTTCTTTTTCTGTATTTAAGTGTTGTATTGCTTTTCCTTTTTTTCTTTTTGGTTACAGTGTGTGTGAGTACTTTGTAGCTGTAAATGACCTTGAATTTCTGATTTTCCTACCTCTACTTCCCAAGTTCTGGAACTACAGATGTGTGTACCACACAGTTGTATGTGGTGCTGAGAATTGACCCCACAGCATCATGAATGCTAAGGAAAAACCCTTGATTTAGTCACACATCAGCCCATTTGGTGCCTTTTCTTACACATTCAGGTACCTATGTATAGCAAGAAGGGTCTCATGGATGAATCTTGGCTGCTATGTTCTAAGGACAGAGGAAAGGTTAGATCCTTGAGATAAGATGCCTAAATGGTAATGTTAAAGCCTGTATTCACACAAAAGAGTAGATTGACCTGAGTATTCCAGCAGCTGAGAGGATGAGATTCTACCACTTCTTCCTGGGAGGATAAGTGTCGCAGGCCCACGTCTCTGACCAGCAGAGAGTGGGAATAAACGACATGGACTCCAAAGCAAGTCTCACGCAGCTTTCCTCAGCTCCTTTATTCCACTTCTCGCTTATTCCCTTCCCCCTGGGACTGCCCACAATTTATCCTCTTCCGTTCACTCATGTCACCTCACACCACGCAATCACATACACACACGTCCAAGGCAGCATGCAGGATAGGCTGATAGAATGGTATTGCTAGACATTGCACTATCTCTCCAATGAGTTGCACAGGCTGCTTTTACTGCGCATGACTGAGACTGGGATAAATAAGCGAGGTCACAGGGCTTGGCATAGAGCCAGGGCGCCATCTTTGGTCCATGTGGCTGCGCCCGCTCCCTACAGATAAGGGTCCCATAGTTTCTCATGTTGCAGCACCACAAGTGCAAAGGATGAGCTGTGGAGTGCATCCATTACTGCAGCTACCAGTGTCAGTCAGGGAATGTGACTGCTGCTCTGTAGTGTTAGAGATCCCAGCGCAAAGAGCTCTTGTGATGGAGTGAGAAAGGGTCCTCTGCACGTCCTCGACACTGAAACAAGAAGAAAGCCATATGCTGTTGGGTGCATGAGTTAGGTGGGTGCTGAAAGTCTCAAAGAGCAGTGAAGAGCTAAAGCCCTTGGCCTCTGGTTCCTAAATATCTAAATAAAAAACTGCCACTGGAGAGGACAGGCTTAGAGAGGCCAGAGGGTGAGTCTTGATTCACTGTCATTTTGTGAGAGAACTTAATATGCCAAAATGTTCTATTTTTAGGCATTATACCTGATAGCAACAAATGGAACTCCTGAACTTCAAAATCCAGAAAAACTTTCCCCAATATTTCGGGATTTCTTAAATCGGTGTTTGGAAATGGATGTGGAGAAAAGGGGTTCGGCCAAAGAATTGTTACAGGTCAGTTTGGTGACAGTGGCTTTGGGGAGGAACTTGGTGGTGCTGATGTCTCCCTGTTTACCTGCCAAGAGTCCATTAGCAACTGCATTTTAGGCTTTCACTTATGTTAGTAAAGTTTGTTTCAGAATTTAGCTGTGTGTGTGTCTATGTGTGTGTGTGTGCACAGACATACATGAAGGAGACTTGCAAGAGTTGGTGCTTGATCTCTTAGCCGGGCGTGGTGGCCCACGCCTTTAATCCCAGCACTCGGGAGGCAGAGGCAGGCAGATTTCTGAGTTCAAGGACAGCCTGGTCTACAAAGTGAGTTCCAGGACAGCGAGGGCTACACAGAAAAACCCTGTCTCAAAAAACCAAAAAAAAAAAAAAAAAAAAAAAGAGTTGGTGGTCTCTTTCCACCACGTAGGTCTCAGGGATGCAGGTCATCAGACTTGTTATTGTTAGCAGTGCCTTTATCTGCTGAACCATCTCTTTTAAGCTGGGCGTGGTGGCACACGCCTTTAATCCCAGCACTCGGGAGGCAGAGGCAGGCAAATTTCTGAGTTCGAGGCCAGCCTGGTCTACAAAGTGAGTTCCAGGACAGCCAGGGCTATACAGAGAAACTCTGTCTAAAAAAAAAAAAAAAAAAAGCATGTTTAATTCCATAATTTGTTTTTATTATAGTAGTAAGTTTTTGTAATTAATCACTCTTGGACCTGTTCATTTCTTTTTTGTTTGTTTGGTTGTTTTTGTTGTTTTGGGGGATTAAAGGCGTGTACCACCACCGCCCAGCAGGACCTGTTCATTTCTTCTTTTTTTTTTTTTTTTTTTTTTTTTCCCTACCTCTGAGTGCTGAGATTATAGGGCTTTTCTGCTTCCCCAGTCTTTCCATTTGTAAGCTTTTCATTTTTCTGTAAATATTCTTTTTTTTTTTCCCCCTTGTTCCGGTCAACCCCGCTCGCTCCGCTCGACCCCTGCTCACTCCCGCCGGCTCCACTCGCTCAGGCCAGCCCCACTCGCTCCTGGCCGCCCCCGTACGGCCCCCGCTAGCTCCAGTCGGCTCCGCTCACTCGCTCCTCTTGCTCCAGCCGTCCCTGTTCGGCTCTGCTCGCTCCGGACAGCCTCGCTTGCTCCAATTGGTCTCTCCAGTCCAAGGATTCATTTCTTATTATTCTTCATAAGTACGCTGTAGCCGACTTCAGACGCACCTGAGGAGGGCGTCAGATCTTGTTACGGGTGGTTGTAAGCTACCATGTAATTGCTGGGATTTGAACTCATCACCTTCGGAAGAGCAGTCGGGTGCTCTTACCCGCTGAGCCATCTCACCAGCCCCGAACCTGTTCATTTCTATCATGAGTATATTTATGACTATTAACTCTGAAGAACTAATTTTTATTTTTCTATTCATTTCTCTCTCTTTTTTTTTTTAAAGATTTATTTTATTTATTATATGTAAGTACACTGTAGCTGTCTTCAGACACTCCAGAAGAGGGCGCCAGATCTCGTTACGGATGGTTGTGAGCCACCATGTGGTTGCTGGGATTTGAACTTATCACCTTCGGAAGAGCAGTCGGGTGCTCTTACCCGCTGAGCCATCTCACCAGCCCCCTATTCATTTCTTTATATGTGGCCAAGCTGGCCTACAGTTCACTAACGTGCCTAAGGCTAGGGAATGATCTTGAATGTCCTGTCTATGCAATGCTAGCGATTGAACCCAGGGCTCTATGCAGATAAGGCAAGCACTCCGCCTTTTGAGGTATCTCTCTGGCCCCTTAAGTCTGTAGATGTTAAGCAGTTAGTAACTTACTTGGTGTTGGTTAAATGGTTCTTTGGGTAAAAGTACTTGCCACTAAGCCTGAATGCCTAGGCTTATCCCTAGAATCTGCCCCCCCACCCCCGCCCCCCACACACATAAACACAGCTGCACACTAAATAAATGTAATTGAAGAAAATAAAAAGGATCCAGGTGTAATGGTGCATACCTTTAATCCTGCACTTCAAGGGTCTTTGAGTTCAAGGACTGCCAGTTGTCTCAAAAAAATGGACAAGTAGAGAGAGGGGGAGGGAGGGAGGAGGAGGAAGAAGAGGAGAAGGAGGGAGAAAAAGGGGATAAATTCTTAGGTAGTAGGCAAGAAGATTGCTGTGAGGATAAACTATATACACCTTAGCTCAGAAAGCCAAAACCAGGGCTGGGAGATGTCTTGGTTGATCAAGTGCCTGCTACACACTTGAAGACTTGAGTTTCCATCCCTAGCACCCACATAAGAAGCTAAGTGTGGCCATATATATGTGTCTATAAACCCTAGTGCTGAGGGAATAGTCAGACCCCGGGGCTTGTTTGGTCAGCCTAACCAATCAGTGGACACCAGGTTCAGTAACTGTCAGGAAATAAGGGGAAGAGTGACAGAGGAAAGTGTCAGAGGAGAGCTCCTGACATTAACTTCTGGTCTCCACAGTTGCACACAGATAAGACGAGAGCATACAGCCACAAACAAGACCATATTCCACACACAAACCACCCCTCCTGGAGCTGTAAAAGTGATGTGCCATGTGAGAGGGTTTTAGTTTGTTAAATGATACAGAGGTAATTTGGGGGCTAAAGTTTCTAAGTGAGAAACACTTCTAAGCGTCATTCTCTTTCCCTTCCATTTGGCAGCATCCTTTCCTGAAACTGGCCAAACCACTGTCTAGCTTGACGCCACTGATCCTGGCAGCTAAAGAAGCAATGAAGAGTAACCGCTAACAGCGTCACTGAGGCCTCCTATTCCCTTATCCATTTTCTAAAAGAAGTCTTTTAATACATGAAATTGTTACTCTGAGGGGTGTAAAGAGACAGTCTGCATCACATGGAGAAAAAACAAAAACTATTATTTTCTAAAGATGACCAAGAGAAAATTGCAGTAAGAGAGTTATGACTTTGAAAGGAGCCCCTGCTTTAGGGTCCAAGAGGAGCCGTGGACTGCATCACTAGCCTTACATGTCCTGCAGACCGTGCTTGATGTTCGCATACTGTGTGATGACTCTTCGTATGGCAGGTCCTGCTCATGTCGCCTCTGGGGGACTTCCTGTACTTGAATGTCAGATTCGAGTTTTTCCAAGTATTTCATCTGCTGGTCTTCTCTCTCCTTTGTAACCTTCCCTCCTCTAACCCATTCCTTTTACGTTGTCGCTCTGAGTTTTTCTAATGCCTAAATTCAAGGCAGATGTGATAAAATGATGTAGCTCTTTACATTGGGAAAGGAGCTTGACGTGTTTAGCTTCCTACACAAGTCAGGACCGGCTGGTGTACCGAGTGTTTCAGTTCAGAGCCTAAACTGAAAGGGGGAAAGTATGTGATTTTTACCTTTTTTAACAAATGTGAAAGAGTCAGCTTTAGAAATTTTGTGGTAGTGAGTTTGACATTTGTTACATGTATAGAAAGAGGACTAATAATCTATATTTATAACTAAATCATTGATACAGAGAAAAAAATCCCACTGACTGTATGTTTTCACCATTTTGTAGTCTTTTCTGCCTGTTTCTCCTCATATTTGGCTTTAGGAACCAAAGTGATTTGTGCTTGTTGACACAGGCTATATGACTTTGGTGCCACTCCCTTCCCTGTGTTTCCTTGGAAATAAGTGTCTGTATATGTTGTGATTTTAGGTGTCAGTTTTGAATCAACCCTTATTTGTTTGAATCAACCCGTATTTCACATACACCCCCTGCACCCTATAGGGCAAGTAATAACCATTGAATTTTCAGAATTTAAAAGTTAAAAGATTTTTTTCCTATTGAAAAGGAAAAATATTTGGGACTAGCAGAAACCAAGTGAGATTTGAACCTTGGTGAGTTCTAGGCTAGTTGTAATAATGAAATGTCAATATCGTAGAGGTGAAGTTTCTGACAGTAAACTGTAAAGACTCATCTAATCTACAGTGTTCCCGACCCATTATCAATGTTTTACTGTTTGACAGATGAAATAGCACAGTACTTGATGGATCATTTGAGGTGTTGGGTACTTTAGTGTTTGTTTTTCCAAATGAGTAGGGTATTCATTGTTTAAAAAAAAAAAAAAAAAAAAACTGGAGAAAGAAAACTGCAGTGTTCATATTGTTAGTAATCCTTTTATTTTAAAGATTTAATAAAAGGTCTGTGACCTGTAGTAGTAGCTGTTAGCTGCCCTCTCCTGCTCCTGTCTTTCCTCTGCTCTGCTTCTCTGTATTGCTTTCTTGTTTTACCTGTGGAGGAGGTGTTGCTGTCTATCCTACAGTCCTGCAGCCATAGAAAAGAAAATCCCTGTGGTTGGTTCAGGTTTGTCCCCACCATCCCCTTTCAAAGAACGTGACACTTGCTTGCCTTGCCATTCTGCAGAGGACAAATCATGAATGAGTAAGTTTGCTCTTTGGGTTGGGGAAAGGGGCAGGGTTTCATTTCCTGATGTTCCCATTAGAATACGGATAAGAAGAGATCACTAGGGGGTTTTGATAATAGAAAGGTTTTCAGTGAAAGTCAACATCTAGAGCACTTACTTACTGGCCTGTTTTCCATGAGAGCTTCTTTTCCTCTGGACTGTATTTTCCTACAACTGTCACTAAATTACAAGAACAACATGGTTTCTTTGTGGTGGGAAGCAGTGCTGCCTCTTGAGTTCTGGCTGTGAGCGTTCTTTGTGAGCCTCTGTCTGGATAGATTGTGATGACAGTGCTGCCAGCATAGAAGAAAGCCAGCTACCTGGTGGGACTGCTTAAGAAGGTGCTCCGTCCTCAGTCTTAGAGAGCGCTGGGGACATGGGCCGCTGCCCCTCCTTAGGCTGTGACTCCACACCGGCTTGTCCACAACAGAAGCAGTCTGGGGTTTGTACTTAGAATTTCTTGGATGGTTATTTGCATGTCCATTGCTGGCGACGGACTCTGTCATTCAAGCCTGACTCCAAGGTTAAGGGAGCTGCACTGTGGTTTATTCTCTCCTGACCTGGATAAACTAACCTGGAATAGCTAATAGTAATGGTTAATTTTGAGATGTGTCATTTTTAAACAAAATAATCTTTAAAGCAATATAGAATTGTGATTTATTAGTTAATTTTAAATTAAAATTTTGAGATCTTGTTGAAAGACAATTGTATGAATTGAGATTCTTTTTTTTTTTTCTTTAAGAATTACCTCTGTATTCCCTCTTTTGCCATCTCTTAGAGTAAGAATCCCCATCGGAGCCTCCCTTTGTAGTCCTCTTGAGTCCTTAGGGACTGTTTGCCTTACCACTTACTTATACCTTACAGACTTTGTGGTGGCTGCAACGGCCTCTTCTCTCACCCTTCTGCTACACTGTTAACAGAGTAGTACGTGTATGCACTGTGTTCTTGCCTGCATGCTTTAGACCTTACCAGATCATGGTTAGAATTAGAAGGTAGGTGTTGAAACAGGTTGCATCCAGTTTTGAATATGAAAATCTTAGAAGCATACTGAGATCTGCAATCACAAAATTGTCAGAATGTATGGGGCCTGTGAGCAATGGGCAAGGGCAGTATCTGCTTAGCCTAGCCACTAGACGAAGAGAACGGATTCCTTCTCCTTGGCTTCGGACCTCAGCATACCCCCACACACACCCACGGTTATCATAGATAACACAGTGCTTTCTTTCTCTTCTGAGACAGGATCTTGCTGTGTGGGCCTGCTTAGCTTAGATGAGTCTAGCCTGGAACCCACAGCTATCTGCCTGCCTCTGCTGCCCAGTAGTGGAATAATGGCATGCACCACTGTGTCCTGTTTAAATTTTTTTCTAATGTAGTATAAGACCAGGGGTGTATGGGGGCTGGTGAGATGGCTCAGCGGGTAAGAGCACCCGACTGCTCTTCCAAAGGTGTTAAGTTCAAATCCCAGCAACCACATGGTGGCTCACAACCATCCGTAATGAGATCTGGCGCCCTCTTCTGGAATGCCTGAAGACAGCTACAGTGTACTTACATATAATAAATAAAATTAATCTTTAAAAAAAAAAAAAAAAAAAGACCAGGGGTGTAGCTCAGTGGTGAATCACATGCCTATCATGCACAAAGCCCCAAGCTTGAACCCTTGCTCCACTAAAAACTGTATCTAGGCCACTACTTGACAGTATTGTATAATTTCAAATTTAAAAAAAGTTGATAAAATCTTGCTAAATATTTCTTTTTGGTTTTTCTAACAATCTCATAGCACTAGACAGAACAGATTGGTCTTTCACCGCTATTCTGTGATACATATTTAAGTGGTTTTTCTGAAGCGTGCTTGTAGGAAACATCCCCACACATTCCCTCTCTTGTCAGTACATTCACTGACCACTCTGGCAAAGATGCTGTGTTTGATATTAGAGTTATGAACAGATTCAAGCACTGGCCTGGCCTTGAAAGAACTCAAGTCTTTCTCATTCACTGCCCTATGCGAAAAAGAAAAAGAAAAAAAAGAAAAAAGGAAAAAGAAAAGATAACCTTGTCAACCATGCTCATTCTGTGTCAAGAAAATTAGTTGAAGTTCAAAGAAAGTAGTCACTTTTTTATGTATTTATTTTTTGTTTTGCTTTCTTTGTTTTGGTAGGTAGAAATTGAGTTGGGTAAAAAGCCTATTTCTGTTTTGTTTTCAGATTTTATATTGCCTTCTATTTTTAATTTAATCTAACATAATCAACTGTACTTTTGCTATAAACTGCTGTATTTGATGACTGAATAATTTTGTTCTTTCAGGGCTAGAAATAAACTTTCATGTCCATTTTCTTTTCTTAAATTTCCATTTTTGTCAGAATAGCATAAAAGCATATATATTTAAAAGTCTTAACAGATTTTCAACCGGGCAGTGGTAGCACATGCCTTTAATACCAGCACTTCGGGAGGCAGAAGCAGGTGGGTATCTAGAAGGTAGAGGCCAGCCTGATCTACTGAGTTCCAGGACAGCCAAGGATACACACACACACACACACACACACACACACACACACACACACACACACACACAGAGAGAGAGAGAGAGAGAGAGAGAGAATGATGCAGAGCATCCAGGTTCAGTTCCCAGCACCTGCATCGTGACTCACAACCATCAGTAACGCAAGTTCCAGGAGAGCTGACGCCTTCTTTTGACATCCTTCTGCACCAGGCAAGCACATGCACGCAAAATACTCACGAACATAAAGTTCTAATACATTAACTAAGGTTGGGGCAGAAAGTACAACTCTTCTCTGTTCTAAGTCTGATTCAAAACAGACTTCTTAAAATTACTCCTAGCTGGGCTAGGAGTTCAGTCAGTAAAGTGCTTGGCAAACAAGTGTGAGGACGGAGGTCAGCCACATAAAGAACGGGGTGTGGTGCCATGCATGTATAATGCCAGCGATGAAGATGGTGTAGAGGTGGGCATATCCCTGGGGCACACTGGCCAGCCAGTCTAGCCAATTCCTGTAAGCTCCAAATCCACTAGTGACAGACACTACCTCAAAATACATGGTGAAGAATTGCTGCAGAAGACACCCAACAGCAACAACTACATCCTGAAGGACTGTGGACTTCACATCACACTGTCCTGTGCTAGAGGGAGGGAAGCACTTCAGACCTGTCTCAAAACCTTAGAAACTAACCTGGTTGACTTTGTAATAAGTATCTAGCCAGAAGTGTGTCATGCACAAAGAACTTAAGAGTACATTATGTGAGGGCTCAGCGGTTAAGAGCATTGGCTGCTCTTCCAGAGGACCTGCGTTTCCAGCACCACATGACAGCACACACACATTATGTATAACATATACTATACATAATTGATTTAATTA
The DNA here is from genome assembly GCA_902729485.2 of Mus minutoides. NCBI lineage: Eukaryota > Metazoa > Chordata > Mammalia > Rodentia > Muridae > Mus > Mus minutoides. The sequence continues at coordinate 55,827 of LR752443.1, read as the reverse complement.
TATTTTCTGTTTTTTTTTTTAAGATTTATTTTTATTTATATGAGTACACTATCTTTGTATTCAGACACCCCAGAAGAGGGCATCAGATCCCATTACAGATGGCTGTGAGCCACCATGTGGTTGCTGGGAATTGAACTCAAGACCTCTGGAAGAGCAGTCAGTGCTCTTAACCGCTGAGCCATCTCACCAGGCCCCTCATTATATTTTCTTAAAATGTATAATATCTTTGGTCCTAGTTATGCACACCTATTACCTTTTTTTGTGTCACTAGTCCCTTTTCTGCTTCATGTTTAGTTTTATTGGAGGGGTCCCCTAATGAACTTAATTAGGGTTCCTTACAGGATCATGAGCATCCTGATGTCTCTTCTCCCTCACCAAACATTAACTGCTTGCAAGTCCTGGAGGTGGGGTGCTAATACGCTCCATTTACATACATTCTTTTTTTTGTTGTTTCTTTTTGTTTTTCGAGACAGGGTTTCTCTGTATAGCCTTGGCTGTCCTGCAACTCACTCTGTAGACCAGGCTAGCCTCAAACTCAGAAATCTGCCTGCCTCTGCCTCCCAAGTGCTGGGATTAAAGGCGAGCGCCACCACTGCCCGGCTTTTTTTTTTTTTTTTTTTAAACATCATTCGTGAGTACATATATAATTCTGCATTCTAAAGTTTGGGGTTTTGGGGGGGTTGTTTATTTTGTCTTGGTTTTCTTGAAGCAAGGTCTTTTTTTGTTCTCCCCAGACTGGCCTTAAGCTCTTTGATCATGTAGTGCCCTTAACTCAGCCTCCCCAGTAGCCAGGACCATAGACACAGCATACCAAGCCTGGCTTCTTACAGTGCCCAAAGCATTTGCCTGAACTATTTTATGACTTACTGTGTGCTTCTCAATGTCACATTCCCCCTCCTGTTCTCTGCAAAACCACCTTTGCCAACATTACCAATAACTTCCTAATTAAGTTTACCAGATCTTTTATTTTTGGGATATGTGTGTGTATGTGTGTGTTTATGTGTGCAATACCATCAAGAAATCAGAGAAAAAAGCTGGGCGTGGTGGCGCATGCCTTTAATCCCAGCACTCAGGAGGCAGAGGCAGGCGGCTTTCTGAGTTCGAGCCAGCCTGGTCTACAGAGTGAGTTCCAGGACAGCCAGGGATATACAGAGAAACCCTGTCTCGAAAAACCAAAAAAAGAAAAAGAAAAAGAAATCAGAGAAAGCCCAGCAAGTGATGGTTCATGCCTTTAATCCCAGCACTTGGGAGTTTGAGGCCAGCCCAGTCTACAGAGTGAATTCCAGGACAGCCAAGTCTACACAGAGAAACTGCTTTCCCCCACCCCAAAAGAAAGAAATCAGAGAAGGACTTGACAGGAGTCGGTTCTCTCCTTCCGCTGTGGGTTCTGGGGATTTAACTAGGGTCTTAGAGCATCATGGGCATTTACCACTGAGCCATTGGCCTGGCTCTTAACCAGCTCTTTTTAGTCTTTTTTTTTTTTTTTTTTTTTTTTTGGTTTTTCGAGACAGGATTTCTCTGTATAGCCTTGGCTGTCCTGGAACTCACTTTGTAGACCAGGCTGGCCTCGAACTCAGAAATCTGCCTGCCTCTGCCTCCCGAGTGCTGGGATCAAAGGCGTGCGCCACCACGCCCAGCCTTATTGGTCTTTCTTAATGACTTCTGTCACATTAGGCATAGTTGACTTGACTCACAAAAATAAAAAGTGTTCCTGGGTGGGAGAGATGAACAGTGGGCTAATGTACTTGTGAGCAAGGCCTGAGTTCAGATACCCAGAGCCTACATAACTGCTGGATGGGTAAGCAGGAGCTTTTGTAATCCCAATGTGTCACGGGCAGGTGGGACATTTAGATGATAATCCCAAGAAGCTAATGGGTGTGTTGGTCTATTGTACAGCAGAAAAAGAGACCCTGTCTCAAGGTGGAAGCTGATGACCAACACCTGATGTTATCCTCTGACCTCTAACTGTTCACTGTAAGCATGTACCCACATTTACACACAGCTACTCACACAAAACATACATAGTATAGAATTACAAAGGTTTTGCTAGTTTGAAACAAAGTTTCTCTACATAATCCTAGCTGTCCTGGAAATACGAATATATAAACAAACACAGACAGACACACACTCACCACCTGCTTCTGCCTCCTGAACACTGAGAGTAAAGAAATACACAGTTGTGTCCAAGCATGCACAAAATGTAGATAAAGAAAGATGAAAGAGAAAAAAAATAAAGTTTGACTGGAGAAAAAGCTCAGTCATTAAAATCACAATCATGAGGCCCCAAGTTCAGATATCAGTAAATGCCTGTTAACTCTAGCTCCAAGAGGCCTAATGCCCTCTTCTGCGCTTTGAGCCACAAAGAGATGTACCTTTATGCAGACAGACAAGATACATCTTTTTAAAAAGCTGTGCAAGCCGGGCGTGGTGGTGCACGCCTTTAATCCCAGCACTCGGGAGGCAGAGGCAGGCAGGTTTCTGAGTTCGAGGCCAGCCTGGTCTACAAAGTGAGTTCCAGGACAGCCAAGTCTATACAGAGAAATCCTGTCTCGAAAAACAAAATAAAACAAAACAAAAAGCTGTGCAAAGCAGGTGTGGTTGGTTTGCCTTTAATTGCAGCACTCATAAAGCAGAGACACTTAGATCTCTAGGTTCAAGGTTAGCCACGAATACGTAGGCCCAGGCTTAAATAAACTACCTTTGGGTTCTTGGCCTTTGCACCCTCTTCTCTTCCTGTCTGGTCTTCCCAACTCTCCTCTCATGGCCAAGTTCATTCCACTGGCCATGCTTAGTCTACTTTCTCTGCTCTAAACTCTCCCAGATGCTGTACCCTTCCCTCGTGTCTACAATAAAAACCTTCCCTTCAACATGGATGGATGGATGGATGGATGGATGGATGGATGGATGGATGGATGGATGGACAAATAAAGTCTGGGCATGGTAGCACATACCATTAATCCCAGCACTCAGGAGGTAGAGGCAGAGGCAGGTGGATCTCTGAATTTAAGGCCAGCCTGGTCTACAGAGAGAGAGTTCTAGGACAGCCAGGACTACAGAGAGAAACCCTGGGGTTTTGGGAAGCTGGTGGGAGGGAGGGGGCTGGGGGGGGAGAGAATTGCCTCCATAAGATCATACTGTAGGATATTTTTTTGATTAGTGATAGATGTGGGAGGACCTGAGCTGGTGCTCCTGGGTTCTATAAGAAAGCATGAACAAGCCGGGCGTGGTGGCGCACGCCTTTAATCCCAGCACTTGGGAGGCAGAGCCAGGTGGATTTCTGAGTTCAAGGCCAGCCTGGTCTACAAAGTGAGTTCCAGGACAGCCAGGGCTACACAGAGAAACCCTGTCTCGAAAAATCAAAAAAAAAAAAAAAGAAAGAAAGAAAGAAAGAAAGCATGAGCAAGCTAGTGAGCAACACTCCTCCATGGCTTCCAACCTCCATGACTCCTCCACGTGCCTTTCCGTTAGAGTTCCTGTTCTGACTTCCTTACATGATGAGCCGTGGTGTGGAAAAGTAAGCCAAATAAGCCCTTTTCTCCACAACTTGACTTCAGTCATGTGTGTTTAATCCCAGCAGTAGAAAACATAACATACTTGGCTACATAGACTGAGACTAGCCAGGATACAAGTGATCTGAGAGTGAGGAAAAGTAAAAGTCAAAACCTGTCCGACTAGATTCCCTCACCCAGCCTGTCTGAAATCCTTGGCCAGCTTCTAGGTCCTCTTAGTCCTCTGCCTATACCCTATCTAAAAGTCCAGGTGAGGCAGGAAAGAAAATGGAGGCCTAGAGTCTGTTCCCTTTAAAGATGGCATCATGTAACTATAACCATGGCAACAGAATTTGTGTTGCCTGTCACCACAGTGAGTCAGGAATTGAATCCCTCCCTGAGTTGTTCCTTTTTCATAGAGCTGGTGGTTTCAGAAGGTGACACATTAACATCTTTAAAACACTGGGCTGGAGAGATGGCTCAGAAGTTAAGAGCACAGACTGCTCTTCCAGGGGTCCTGAGTTCAATTCCCAGCAACCACATGGTGGCTCAAAACCATCTCATATGTAGTGAGATCTGATGCCCTCTTCTGGTGTGTCTGAAGAGAGCAATGGTGTACTCATATATAAGATAAATAAATAAGTCTTTAAAAACAAACAACCCCACTGCCTCATCTTGGACCGTAGCTCGGGTTAGGGTGCCTTCAGGGTAAACACACAGGAGGCCCTGGATTGGATCATTAGCACTACCCAAAAAGCCAGGTACAGTGGTATATATATGTATGGCACCCAGAATTTTGGTGGTGGGGCAGGAGATGAGAAGTTCAAAGTTGTACTCTGCTACTTATTATGTTTGAGGCCACCCTGGGCTATATAAGACCTGCCTCAGTAACAATAAAAATCGTGCATGACTTATAAGGATAGGAGCAAAGGCCGGCGGTCATGTTAAAGTTCCATCTGTCCCTCTGGTCGTGTAGTCAGCCTTGTCTCCGAGATCCATGATGTTGGCATCTCTATTATCATCTACACCTCATCATAATGGTCTCTGCCAAAGAGTCTGCGTGTTCCCTGGGCCGCTGAGCCTTATATTCCTCCTAAGGCAGTACCTGGGACACTAGAGAGTGTCTATGCTAAGTCACTTAGAGTGTGTGTGCACAAATGTGGAGTGCACATGTGCCCTTGCCAGGCACAGGACTGGTGAGCCATCGCTCAGCAGTTAAAGGCTTTTGCTGTCAAGATTGACTGAGTTCAATCCTGAAACCTGAGTGATGGAAGGAGAGCGATGATTCCCACAAATTGTCTCTGACTACCACACACATGCTCTGGAATGCAGCCCTCCATTAAAAAAAATGTAATACCAATTTACAAAAGAATTCTTCTAATAAATTTCTCACCCAAAAGCATAGCCCACCAACTACCTCGGTGTCCCTCGAACCCCAAACCAGAACCTTTCTTTTAAAATTTTAAAAAATAGCCAGGTAGTAGTGTCATATGCCTTTAATCCCAGCACTCCCGGCAGAGGCAGACTGAGTTCTGCCTGGTCTACAGATGGAGTTCCAGGACAGCCAGGGCTATGCAGAGAAACTCTGTCTTGCAAAGACAAAACAACAACAATAATAACAACAAGAATTAAAAATTACATGCATTGCTGGGTGTACTGGTGCAAGTCTTTATTCCCACACTCAGGAAGCAGAGGCAACTGTATGTGCGAGTGCATGCACATGTGTGCTAGTTCCCTTTTGCTGTGATAAAACACTGATCAAAATCAACCTATGGAAGAAAGAGTGTTTATGTTTATTTCATGTTAGACTTCCACTTCCAGGCCACAGTTTGCCACTGAAAGAAGCAAGGGCAGTAACTCAAGGTGGCAGGAGTACCTGCTATTCCATTCAGCATTTCCTCTGACCAGAGAACTCCATCCACGAAGTACAATAAAAACTGCTGAGTAACACTGCTTGCTACACACTCACACTCTACTAGATTTCTTTCTTTTCTTTTCTTTTCTTTTTTTTTTTTTTTTTTTGGTTTTTCGAGACAGGGTTTCTCTGTATAGCCCTGGCTGTCCTGGCACTCACTTTGTAGACCAGGCTGGCCTTGAACTCAGAAATCCGCCTGCCTCTGCCTCCCGAGTGCTGGGATTAAAGGCATGGGCCACCATGCCTGGCATTCTGCTAGCTTTCTTATACAGCCCAGGACCCTTTACTAGGGGGTGGTGCCACTCAAGTGGGCTGTGTCCCTTTCATCAAGCAACGATCCAGACAGTCTTCACAAACATAACCCACAATCGAATCTGATCAGGGTAATTAATTCCTCCACTGAAGCTTCTCTTCTCCAATGACTTTAGGCTGTGGCAAGTTAACAATGCTAGCCAGGGGGCTGGTGAGATGGCTCAGCGGGTAAGAGCACTGGACTGCTCTTCCGAAGGTGATAAGTTCAAATCCCAGCATCCACATGGTGGCTCACAACCATCCGTAACGAGATCTGGCGTCCTCTTCTGGAGTGTCTGAAGATAGCTACCGTGTACTTACATATAATAAACAACAACAAAAAAAAAACAATGCTAGCCAGGATGGTGTGTGTGTTTGCACATGTGTCACCACATTCCCAAAGAGATGTGACTAAACATATACTCCCCCCCCCCATAGGTAACCAGAGACAGACCAATGTAAGGATACCATAAAAGTCCAATTCAGCCAACCATGTGAGGCTCCACCTTCCGCACGCTTATATAAGCAGTGAGGATTGCTGAGAGACAGACTATCTGAGCTGCCAGAAAGGAGACACTGCACCCTGTCAAGCTGCCTGCAGGCTGTGCAGTGAGCTCCTGGTTTCCAGCTTCAAGAGCTGTCACCTATGCTGGCTGGCTCTGGTGACACAGCTGCCTTTGAGTCATTCCTGCTCCTGTAAGTCACCCCTCACCCACACTCCTGTAAGTAACTCTTGCTATGGTTCTCTCTTTTTTTTTTCTCCATTTCTTTCTTTTTTAGATAAGGTCTTATTATTAGCACAGGCTGGCCTGAAGGTCTAGCTCTTTCTGCTTCCATCTGGCTCCCAAGTGCTGGGATTACACGTGTGCACCATCATGCTGGGTGCAATAAAATTGTCCTTCCTGACTTTTCTTCTGAGTATGGACACAAAGATCTTGTCTGTGACACAAAGATCTTGTAAAAGGGACCACGACTGGAGTTTTTAGGGCAAAACTTTCCTGGGAAGCCCCTCAATGCTAGAACATTCCTCCAAGCTCCAGTACACCAATTACAGAGACATGGAGTGGTGAAAAGCAGAGGAGACTGACTCAGTGTGGCCAGTGAGAAATAAACAGAGCCCAGAGATCCCACATCTGTATTGGAGAGTCCAGTATTCAGTTTCCAGGTCCTGATGTGAGGGCAAGGACATAACTAAACAGTCCTGGCTAAGGTGCAGTGGAGGCCATGCCAGAGTTACTGTCAGATCCAGTCCAGCCTGCAAGGTACATGGCTCAACTGCTTGTTTATCAGTCTGTGAAGGGACAGTGCTAACCCCTGAGATCACTGGTTTTCAACCTTGGGGTTCAACGACCCATTCACCCCATTCACAGGGGTTGCCTAAGACCATCAGAAAACAGATATTTACATTACAGTCAATAACAGTCCCAAAATTACAGTTATGAAGTAGCAATGAAAATAATTTTATAGTTGGAGGTCACCACAATACGAGGAACTGTGTTAAAGGGTCACCACACTAGGAAGGGTGGGAACTGCTGTCTTCTAGGTGGGGAAGTGAGCCTGGTCTGTAAGGTTTTGTTCCTCGTGGAATTCAAGAGGACTCAAGAAGAAACCGACCTCTGTGCCTCTGTCAACGTACAGACCAAAGCAAAGGACAGAGGTGCTAACCTTTCCTTCAGCCTTCAGTTAACTGTTTGGGCAGTTAACCAGTAACCAATGCTGCTTGGCAAAAGCTTGGAAATGTGTTTCAGGACCCTGCCCTCGGTGACAAGATGGCTGAAAACTTGCTGACAAAGAGAAGTTATTTACCCCCAACCCCTGTGTATCTGTGCTTGTGTGTGTGTGTGTCTGTGTGTGTGTGTGTGTGTGTGTGTGTGTGTGTCACAAAGTGACAACACCATTTTGTAAAGTGCCTCCATTTTGGTTAAACAATGACAGTTCTCAAAACTAAAGTAACCCGTTTGTCCAGATTCTTCCCCAGGGGAGATGTTTGTCTATTACCTGACATTTTTTAACCCACTGCTCATCTTGGTTCCCTGGATACCCCTAGCAACGACCAGCCATGGGGAGAGGAGGGGAAAGGGGGAGGGTGTAGAGGAGGAAGAGAGGGAGAGGGAGGGGAAGGGAAAGAAAGATGGACTTTAGTCCTCTTCCCACTTCCTTTTCTTTGCCCCGAAGCTATTGCCTGCCTAGCCCCGGGCTGTCTTCTTCCCGTATTCCTTCTGCCCTGAGGTGTTAACGCTCAGCTGTCTGAGCTTGCTGATCTCTCATGTGGTGACCCCCATGGGATCCTCCACTCCTTCCTCAGGCAGCTCCAGCACTGACAACCCACCGCAGTCACCCACCAGGTAGAGGGCACCCCATCCTTGGTGCCCCTGGCAATGACTCTCCTTCCTCAGGATCACCTCCCTCCTCCTGCCAGTGGGTACCTCATCAAGCAGAGGTATAACTTGTGAGGATGTCCTTTATAAATTTAATTTAATTTGATTTCAAGACTGGGCCCCTAGCCGGGNAAAAAAAAAAAAAAAAAAAAAAAAGACTGGGCCCCTTTATGCAGTCCTGGATCCAGCTCTGTGGATGAGGCTGGCCTTGAACTCACAAAGATCCTCTTGCCTCTGCCTCCTGAGTTCCGAGATTAAATGTGTGTGCCACCGCGCCCAGCTAGGATGCCCTTCCTTTTTTGCCACCTCTACTAGGAAATATTTCCTTTCTATTCCCTCCTCATATACACGGACCAAAAACTCTCTAATGTGCTTAGGAACACTGCCTTGGCATACCTCCTCACAGATTTATCTACCACAGGCCTAAAGGATCAATTAAGTCAAAATCTTTCAAGTTCTACTGAACACTTCATAGTCACAGCATACCCTTGACGGTGGGTATACCCTGAGTATTGCTCAGAGGAGGTACACTTGGCTTCCAAATTCAAAGGGACCTTAAAAATGTCCTACAAGGGGAACATAGCTGAAACTGCTGACATTCAAACCTGATGAGTGATTTCTCTGCCGGTGAAATGAGACAATTCAAGCCAAATTAATGTGCGTGTGTGTGTGTGTGTGTGTGTGTGTGTGTGTGTGCATGTTAATTGAGAAGCTGTGCTCAGGTGGGTGTATTCACTGGCCCCAAGGAAGGGGGCTAGAGAAGTTACCATGGGAAGGGAGAGAGAGGGCAAAGAGGAAGAGAAAAAAATGCTTATGCGGAGAGAAGGAAAAGGGAGGAGGGGGGAGGAAGAAGGAGAAAAGAGGAAGGAAGAGAACATGGAGGAGGGGGAGGAGGAGGACGAGGAGGAGGCAGCGACTGTGGTTCTAGGGACCAGACTCTTGCTGGCTCCCGGGAAAGCATCCTCTACCCAGCACTTTAATATGTAGAAGGCCTCTTTTTTACTTAAGCCTCTTTAAACTGTCTCTACAGCACATCTCCACTGCCCTTAATTTTCTGGATGACCTGGAATACTTGGTGTTCCCTCCTAAGGTCCAGGTAGCATTCCCCCGTATGTAACTGACGTTGGTCTCACCCTGACTCCCTCTTTCCACCCATATCTCAAAACTGCAAAGCTCTAATCCAGGATATACCCTCCCTAAACAAACAAACAAACAAACAAAACCTAAACCAGCACTGTCTCTTCTTCCTGGATTTAGCAAATTATCTTTGTGTCTGAATTTGAAAATTTGAAGTCTTACCCAAACCTCTTTAACCAAGCTACTCATGGTCATCTTGTAGACTCTTTGGACTCCTCCTAACCTAGCCAACCCTCACCTCACTCCTCAAGATCAAAGAGGCCCTTCTGACTGCTACAGAGCCCTCTCAACCTTTCCCCTGTTTTTACATTCCTCCCATTACCTAGCCCTAGTCTTCTCTTAGTTCTATGGAGAGACACACCAAGTAATACCTACATGTTCAAACAATACCCTGCACATCCAAGGGATAGCCTGCATGTCCAAAAACTTTCAGTATCTCAGGACTGGTCTAGTCTTTTTTTTTTGTTTTTGTTTTTGTTGTTTGTTTGTTTGTTTTAGAGACAGGGTTTCTCTGTGTAGCCTTGGCTGTCCTGGAACTCACTCTGTAGACCAGGCTGGCCTCGAACTCAGAAATCCACCTGCCTCTGACTCCCAAAGGCGTGTACCACCACGCCTGGCTACTTTTTTTTTTTTTAAGATTTACTTTTATTTTTATTTTTATTTTTTTTTTAAAAGATGATGTTAATGGCAGGTTTTTTTTTTTTTTAAAGATTTATTTTATTTATTATATGTAAGTACACTGTAGCTGTCTTCAAGCATTCCAGAAGAGGGCGCCAGATCTCATTAAGGATGGTTGTGAGCCACCATGTGGTTGTTGGGATTTGAACTTATCACCTTCGGAAGAGCAGTCGGGTGCTCTTACCCGCTGAGCCATCTCACCAGCCCTATTTTTATTTTTTTAAACTTATATGCATGTGTCTATATAAATGTGTGTCTTATTTATGTGATCTTCCTTGGGAGAGCAGAAGAGGGCATTGGATCCCTTTGTACTTGGGCTGCAGATGGTTATGATGTGGATACTAAGAATCAAAATCAGGTTTTGTTTTGTTTGGTTTTGATACATGGTTTCTCTGTGTAGCCTTGGCTGTCCTGGAACAAACTCTGCAGACCAGGCTGGCCTCAAGATTGCCTCTGCCTCCTGAGTGCTGGGACTAAAGGCATGTGCCTGACTTCTCTCCAGATCTTTTTTTCTTCTCTTCTCTCTCCAGACCTGCTTGCTTAATGTTTTCGTTTCCTCTATTGTTTCAGGGGTTCTCATTTGTTTTTGTTTGTTTCCAGGGCTTCAAGGTGTATCATTGAGTTACTTGAGATTTATTGATTACCTAAGGTAGGCACTTAGAGCCTCCCTCTTTGGACTGCTTTCACCACATTCAATAGGTTTTGATATGTTTTCGTTTCTGTTTGATTCTATGATTTAAGTCTCCTTGATTTTGTCAAGGACACATTTGTTGTGTGCTGTTTAATGTTCATGAGATTCCCATGCTATAGCATCTCTTTATCTATTGATTAGTAGTTTTATTCCATTTGGATTGGAGAGAAGACCTGGCATCATTTCAACTTTCCTAGACTCTTCCTTCCAAGTGCTTGGATTAAAGGCATGCGCCACCAGGCCCGGCTCCTCTCTCCTTTTCTTATCTCACTAGTTCTGGGAGTGCTTATTCCATAAAGATTCCTGGAACTGTTTTATTGAGTTGCATGTGCACACCGGTAGGTTACCCCAGCTCTCAGGAGGCTGAGGCAGGAGGATCTAAATTTGAGGCTAGTCAGTGATGCATAGCGAGACCAAACAGTTCTCTGGATGGATGCTGAAGCGCCCTACCAGAAAGAGAAGACTTCCTGAGTTCGGATAGGCCAGTTACGGTCCAAACGAAGACTCTACCCTCCTGGGAAAATATGAAAGAAGTAAATTACATTACCAACAGGTAAGATCAAAGAGCAAAGAGGAGTGGGCCTGACCTTAAACTGTAGTCCAGAGCAGGAATGTGAGGGTTCAGTGGATCGTACATCAGCTGTGGTCGGTTTTAGCCTTTCTGACAGTAAGGCTTGAGGAGAGCTGATGACCGGAAGTCGGAAACCTGCTTTGTGGCGCCTGGGCCGCTCAAGATTGCAGTTTTCCCCACACCTGCCCTTGCAGATCCAGGGACTTTAGGGACAGCAGCGCACCCAGCGCCTAGAAGTTGACGCCCTAGCCACGCCCTTCACACGAGGCGTGGGCGGAGCTTCTGGCGGAAAGGGCAAGGAAGGAGGTGACGCGAAAAGCAGGCGCTGGTGTCGCGCCGCCGTTGGGAGGAAGCTCGGCCGCCTCGCCGGCCGAAAGCAGGCCGGAGCCCCGGTCGCTGGCCTGGCTTCCCCGGGCGTGGGCGTGGGCGTGGGCGTGAGCGAAGCAGCGGTCCCGCAGCGTCCGTCCAGGCAGAAGCTTAGGTGCCGGGAGCAAAGAACGTAGGTAAGCGGGAGCAGGGCAGCCCAGGCCAGGAGACGTCCGCAGCGTTGCTGACCAGCCCTTCCCGGCGCCAGCTCAGCGCCGCCCGAGGCCCGCACGCAGGCCGCCTAGTGGGCGCTGGTCTCCGGGGACCGCGGCCCTCCTTCTTCCTCTGCAGCACGAGCCTTTGCGATCCAGACAGCCAGAAAATCCCCTCCCCGGGCCGTTCCTTCCGAAGTCAGGGAAAAGCTTTGCCTGGAGATTGCTGACAGGCTCTCAGCTCCTGCAGAGTCGGAAGTGGAGGGGTTTGAGTGCATACGACAGCTTTGGTTTCTTGCTTTGGTTCCTGCCCACCCTGCTCCTGCGTGGTACCCTTGGGCTTTTACGATGGTGGGAAGCTACTTTTTTTTTTTAATTCTGTCCGTGCTGGGTAGTTATTAACCCCACGAGGAGGTTAATTAGCCCACTGTGGGGCCGTTCTTTTGGGAGAAGTGGGATACGGAAAGGTCATGGGAGTTTGTACTTAAAAGTCCGAAGAAGCTGAGTTGAAGCTCTAGCTTGCCGTTTGGGATTGTTTTTAGTTCACCACCTGATCGTAGGTGTGTCCTTATACCAATACAAATTAGTTGAAATAACTGAATGAAATTTTTTGAGGATCTGGTTAAAATGCCACTTAAGAATATTCAGGACACATGGCGCATTCCTAATTATGCTTTTTTGCCTTTTGTCCAAAATAAGCTCGGTATGAAGAAGGCTGCTAGGAGAGAGCAGAATCCTGTGTGGTTGGAACTTCGCTGCAATCTGTGCTGAGTGAGCAGCGTCCAAGAGACCTAGTCACTGAGATCCCTTGTGCTTATTGATAAGACCCTGGTGTGAGAAGAGTAGCCAGTGTTGACCAGTTTCTTTCCCGTAACCAGAAGCTTACAGGTTCTCTCGTGATGAGGTAGTATCTGTGTGTTAGGCCTTTAGAAAAATGCATCTGCCTGGGAGATGCTTGATTTATGTCTCCTCCCTTTTAGGAGGCCTTTGCACCTATATCTCAGAACCCCGTACTTTGCTTCTAAAACATTTTTTTTCTTTTTCTTTTCTTTTTTTTTTTTTTTTTGTCTTTTCGAGACAGGGGTAGCCTTGGCTGTCCTGGAACTCACTCTGTAGACCAGGCTGGCCATGAACTCAGAAATCCGCCTGCCTCTGCCTCCCGAGTGCCGGGATCAAAGGCGTGCGCCACCACGCCCAGCTCTAAAACATTTTTGTGTAGCTCAGGCTGGCAGTTTGCTGTGTAGCTTAGGCTGGCCTTGAACTTGCAGTGATTCTCTTGTCTTGGTCTTGTCTTGATCACAAGCCCGGTTTGGGCATCTTTTCTTTTTGGCTCTCTCACTTCTTTTTTTTTTTTTTTTTTTTTTGAGACAGGGTTTCTCTGTGTAGACTTGCTGTCCTGAAACTCACTCTGTAGACCAGGCTGGCCTCGAACTCAGAAATCCGCCTGCCTCTGCCTCCCGAGTGCTGGGATTAGGCTCTCTCACTTCTTTTGCCACCCTCCTCCATTTTCTTTTAGGGGGAAAAAAAAAGGTGCATGCATATTTTGCCTGCATATACGTGCTCCACACGATTGTCTTGTGCCTGTGGGGATCAGGAGAGGTTGTTGGGTCCCCTGGATGAAATGAATGGTTGTGAGCCACCATGTGTGTGCTGAAAAGAGAGCAGGTGCTCTTAACCACCCGGAGCTCCTAGAGCTCACTCTGTAGACCAGGCTGGCAGTGAACTCAGAAATCCGCCTGCCTCTGCCTCCCGAGTGCCGGGTTTAAAGCTGTGTGCCACCACTGCCCAGCGTGCCCACTTTTGTTTCTGTTAGTAGCCAGGCCCCTGCCTGTCTTTTGTTTTAGTTTTCTGGGCCTTTCTCCACACCTTTCGTTTTTATTCCCATCTTTAAGTGCTGTGGAGTGAACACAAGCATTGCGCATGCCAGGCAGGTGCTGAGCCTGGTTCCACAGCCCTGGGCCCCCTGTCTTCCTGATTTATGCCCTCTTTTGTCATGGTCTTCTCCTCTTGTGGATCTTAGAAGGGTGCATGGGAAGTGTGTATTTTGACAAATCACCTGTCTGAAGACCTTTTTCTGTTCTCTCTCACTAGTTTTTAGGTGGGCCTAAAATTCTCTTGTTGAAAATAATTTTTCCACAGAACTCAAAGACATTTTTCTCCATTGTTTTCTAATTTCCACTTGTGTGTGGAAGGGCACACGTGCCTGCGTGAAAGTGTGTGATGCGAATTCTCCAGCCTATTTATTGAGGCAGGGTCTCTTATTAAACTTGGAACTCGCCCATTTTGCTGACTGGTTGACTGTCAAATCCTCGGAGTCTGTCTTTTCTCCCTCCCTGCTGAGCTGGGCTTTTATCTGAGTCCTGGGGACCCACAATCAGGTCTCTGTGTTTGTGCAGCAAGCATTTCTCCCAGTGAGGAGTCTCCTACATATCCCTCCCCTAAGATAGAGTCTGACCACTTAGTGATAGTCCTGCCCAGCTTCATGCCCACATGGATTTCAGAAGTGTGGCCACACCTGGCTGCATCTGTTACTTTTTTTTTTTTTTTTAAGATTTATTTATTATATCTAAGTACACTGTAGCTGTCTAGCTGTCTTCAGAAACACCAGAAGAGGGTGTCAGATCTCATTATGGATGGCTGTGATCCACCATGTGGTTGCTGGGATTTGAACTCAAGACCTTCAGAAGAGCAGTCAGTGCTCTTAACCACTGAGCCATCTCTCCAGCCTCCATCTGTTACCTTTCTTTCTTTCTTTCTTTCTTTCTTTCTTTCTTTCTTTCTTTCTTTCTTTCTTATTATATGGAAGTACACTGTAGCTGTCTTCAGACACTCCAGAAGAGGGAGTCAGATCTCATTACAGATGGTTGTGAGCCACCATGTGGTTGCTGGGATTTGAACTCAGGACCTCTGGAAGAGGAGTCAGTGCGCTTAACCTATGAGCCATCTCTCCAGCCCCCATCTGTTACTTTTAAGAAAAGTTGTGGTTCTTATTTTTGTCTGTTTCTTTCACTCATTCTTTATTTTTTTATTTGAAATTATATGGAAGGAAGATGTCCCTTCTACCTTCAAAATTATACAGGGCATAGAGATACATTCCTTTAATCCTAGCACTTCACAGGCAGAAACAAGCTAATCTCTGAGTTGGGGGTCACTGTGGTCTACATAGGAAGTTCTAGGCAAGCCAAGGCTATATAGTGAGAATATGTCTCTCCTTCTCCCTCTCCTTCTCTGTCTCCCTCTCCTTCCCCCTTCCCCTTTCCTTCCTCCACCCCCCCATGCACTCTAGTGTGCACACACACACACATACACATGGTATTTATTATATTCTTGGATTCTAACTGTCATGTATTTGGTTGCTTAGTGGATTTTTGGGCATTGTGAGATTTCATGTTAGTATGTTTTTTTGACATGACATTATTTTTGAGTCCTAGTGTATGTTCCGGCACTACAGTGACATTTTAGGTTCATGTTTCTTTTGCTTTCTCTGCCTAGTTCTGGGTTTTTATTTTGTTTTGTTTTTGCAACAGTCTCCTGTAGTTCAGGCTGGCCTTCCAATGGCCAACATAACCAGTGATGATGTTGACTTCTATGCTCCTGTCTCAGCCTCCAGAGCGCTGAGATTTCAAGCTTGAGTCATGCTGAGTTTAGAAATGTCTTTCAGTAGACAATTATATTTAGAAACCTAGATCTGGTTGTTGGGATGTGCACTTTTCACTGAATTGTGTTGCTTCATTGACAGTCAAAATATGTATGTATATGTACACTTATCTATATTCAACACTGAGTTCATAGTGGTACCTCCAATAGTGTCTCTCCTCCTCCTCCTCATCATTTCATGATTCATTGTTTTCCTAGTGGTGGAAAGTCTAGCTTTAATTATCCACCACACATTTTACTTATTTACTCAACTTTAGAATACTGACAATATCAGAATCGACGCCTACTTCTATGAAAAAGGAGAATTTGTATGCATTGTACAATGCCTATATGTACTTGTCTTTAGCTCTTGAGCATGTAGTCAGAATATTGTTTTCTAAAATTGTTAATATTCTGCTTTTAATGTATGATTGTGTTATTTGAAATTCAGGGACTAAGAGATACTGAGCAGTAGAGCAGTTGCTGGGCATCCATTGAAGTCCCAGCTTAGTTCTCCAGTACTGCAGAAAGGAAAAGAAAGCCAGCAGGCCAGGCTCATTTAAGTGTGTTAGCTTGGTCCCAAAGCCAGACCAATAGGAAAACAGCATTCAGAGAAGTGTCCCTCCCTCCTCACTTTGTCCACCTTCCCACCTGTGAGCTTTGCTCTCTTCCTCTAAGGGTGCATTCTACAAATCGCTGTGTGCTGAGCTAGAGAATCCTTGCTCTAGTGAGGCTTCATTCATCACATAGATAAGTAGTTTATTCAGCCATGTTCTTGCCTGTGGGCACTGGCTGAATATTTGCTACTATAAACAATGTTTCAATAGATAGTCTTTTCATTATCACAGCTGTGTCTCCAGTTTAAATTGCCCTAAAGTGGGACTGCCTGATTAAGGATAAATAATTTTGTGGTTTTTATAAAGTCTTCCCAAATTCTCTTCCAAAATGATTACATCAGTTTGGAATTCTATCAGCAAAGTATGAAAATGCCTTTTTGAGTCAGGTGGCAGAGGCCGGAGGCTTTTTAATTTGAGGTAGGTTTGGGTTACAGAGTAATACATTCAAAACAGAAAGAAAGTAACCTCTGGCTAGCAGGATGGTCCCTGCAGGAGACTGTGACAGCTTTTCTTTTTCTTTGGTAGTGCTGATAAACCTGGGACTTTGACACATGCGGATTAACACACTCTCTCTCTCTCTCTCTCTCTCTCTCTCTCTCTCTCTCTCTCTCTCTCTCTCTCTCTTTGGTTTTTCCAGACAGGGTTTCTCTGTGCCCTGGCTGTCCTGGAACTCACTTTGTAGACCAGGCTGGCCTCAAACTCAGAAATCCGCCTGCCTCTGCCTCCCGAGCGCTGGGATTAAAGGCGTGCGCCACCACGCCCGGCTTCCAGACCTCTTTTCTTAAGGGTAAAGTTGAGCTGGCTGGTGGTGGTACACACCTTTGATTCCAGCAGTAGACAGAGGTAGGCGACTCTTTGTGAGTTCCAGGTTAGCCTGGTGTACAAAGTGATTTCCATGATAGATAGGGCTACAGAAAGAGACCCTGGTGGGGGGAGTGAAGTTGAACTTTTTTTTTTTTTTTTAATGTTTAAGGGTTATTTGGATATATTTGTGAATTGCCTCCTTATGGATTTTTCTCATTAGGTTATCAAGCTTTTTGTCTTTTTTGTTTGTTGGGTTTGTTTGTTTGTTGAAATAGGGTTTTCTGTGCAGCCCTGGCTGCCCTGGAACTTAGTCTGTAGACCAGGTTGGCCTGGAATGCAGAAATCTTTTTTTTTTTTTGGTTTTTCGAGACAGGGTTCCTCTGTATGGCCCTGGCTGTCCTGGAAATCACTTTGTAGACCAGGCTGGCCTTGAACTCAGAAATCTGCCTGCCTCTGCCTCCCAAGTGCTGGGATTAAAGGCATGTGCCACCACGCCCTGCCTGGAATGCAGACATCTTAATTGCTCTCTGCCTCCCAAGCGCTGGGATTAAAGGCATGTGCCACCACTATCCGATTTATCTTAAATTAAGAGTTCTTTATGTATTAGGAATATTAACACTTTATATATCATGACTTTGTTACCCTTTTTATAAAATTTTTCATTGATGCAATTGTGTTTTGTGTCTCCTAATCTTTGTGGTCTCCGTTCTTCCCACCCTTCCTACCCCCCCAACTTCTCTCTGTCTGCGTGTGTGTGTGTGTGTGTGTGTGTGTGTGTGTGTGTGTTAGCTGGTAGAAGGAACCAGTGCAATGGTTAGTCAAATTTCATATTCTAAAGTTAATGCAGGGCTCAGTGGGTCAGCCAATGGGGTTCCAGTTTGTACTGGCTCCTTTTGGCTCTGCCTGAGACTCCTGTATGCAGGTAGAACTAGATGACAGCCTCCGCCCAAGGGCAGTCCATCTGTTGGTGTTGGGTGGAACTAAATTGGGTCTTCCTTGGTACCTGAACCTGCCTTTTTAGGTAGAATTTTTTTTGTTGTTATGTTTTGTTCTTCTAGACAGGATTTCTCTGTGTGGTCCTGGCTGCTCTAGAACTTGCCCTGTGGACCAGGCTGGATTTGAACTCAGAGATGATTGCTCACTATAAAGAATATATTTTTATTCTAAGTGTATGAGTGTTTTGTCAGCATGTATGTATGTGCACTACATACATGCCTGATAGCTGCAGAGGCCAGAAAAGGGCCTTGGATTTCCTGGAGCTGGAGTTAGGGATGGTTGCAAGCTGCTAAGTGCATCTTAGGAACTGAACCTGGGTTCTCTGGAAGAACAGCAAATGCATTTAGCTGCTGAGCCAACTCTCCAGCCTCTTGGCTTGCTCATTTAAAAAAATATGTTACCGGAGCGAGCGGATCCGACCGGAGCGAGTGGAGCTGGCCGGAGCAAGGAAGGCCGAACGGGGGCAGACCAGAGCAAGCAGGGTTGACCGGAATGAGGAAAAAAAATATGTTTATGTGCGGCTGTGTACACGAGTGCGGATGTCAGCAGAGAAAAGAGGTGTTGGATCCTCTAGATTTGATTTTTGTTTGTTTGTTTGTTTGTTTTGAAACAGAGTTTCTCTGTGTAGTCCTGGGTTTCTCTGTGTAGCCCTGGCTGTCCTGGAACTCACTCTGTAGACCAGGCTGGCCTCAAACTCAGAAATTCACCTGCCTCTGCCTCCCAAGTGCTGGGATTACAGGCGTGTGCCACCCCCGGCTAGAGCTGATGTTATAGGCAGATGTAAGCTGTTAGACATGGGTTCTGGAAGAACAGTAGGTGCTGAGCCGGCTCTCCAGCCCTTGGTTGTTCCTTAAAAAAAAGTCTTGCTCCATTTTTGCCAGAGTATAATGTTTTTTACTGTTTCTTTGTGCACTCTGCCTTTCCTCGCCTGCTTGGAAGTGCTAGGGATCAAACTGAGGACCTTGTCCATGCTGGGCATGTGCAGTACCTACTAACTGAGCTACTCCTCCCACCCCGGCCTCTTTGTTTTCTATTTAGCTTTTTTGTTTTTCCAAGCAAAGGTCTTATCTAGCCAAACTGGCCTCTCCCTGCCTCAGCCCCCAAAGGTATGCCGTATGTCCAGCTCCCTCTTTCTTAGGTCCATGCTGTGTAGCTGTCCCCACAGTGTATCTTCAGAACCTTTTCATCTTCCAGACCGCAGTACCCATCTCTCTCTTTACCTCGTAGTTTTGTAACTTTCTGATGGAGGTTGTTTTGTTTTGTTTTGTTTGGATCTAGGCCAGTGGTTCTTAACCTGTGGGTTGTGACCCCCTTGGGGGTCTACTGACCCTTTCACAGGGGTTGCATGGAACCGTTGGAAAATATAGATATTTGTATTATGATTCATAACAGTAGCAACATTTCAGTTATGAAGTAGCAGCAAAATTGTATGGTTGGGGGGTCACCACAGCATGAGAAACTGCAGTCAAGTGTTACAGGGTGAGGAAGGCTGAGAACCACTGCCCTAGGGCTTCCTGCATACTAGGCATAGACTTCAGCTACTGGTACTTTGAAACAGAACAGAATCTCCTTTGTAGTTCTGGGTGGCCAATAATTCACTGTGTAGACTGGGCTGGATCCAAACTTGGAGTAATTCTGCCTCTGCCTCCTGAGCTAGAACAATGAGTAAGAACCACCAGTCTTATTTGTTACTTTGTTTTTAAGACAGAATCTCATGTCCCCAGGCAAAGTCCTAGTTCTACATTTATCTTCCAAGTACTGGGATTAGAGTGTGCAACTGTGTATGACTCTTTTGTTAGTTTTTGTTTTGAGCCAGTTACAAGGTTTTTGTTTGTGTTTTCTTTTTTAAAAAAAATATTGTTTAGGGGCTGGAGAGATGGCTCAGTGGTTAAGAGCATTGACTGCTCTACCGAAGATCCTGAGTTCAAATCCCAGCAACCACATGGTGGCTCACATTCGTCCGTAATGAGATCTGATGCCCTCTTCTGGTGCATCTGAAGACAGCTACAGTGTACTTAGATATAATAAATAAATCTTTAAAAAGAAAAAAATTATTGTTTAAACTTATTTTTATGTGTATGTATGCTTGAATGTATGTACATCTCTTCTGCAGATAAGCCTTCAGATATCAAAAGGGGTGTTGGATCTTCTGGAACTGGAGTTACAGGTGGTTGTGAGCCATCATATGGGTGCTGGTACCTGAACCTGGGTCCTGTAAGAGCAGAGTGAGCACTCCCTTTCTTTATCTTTTTGAAACAGAACTTTTTTCTTTTTCACAGATATGGAGGCCTTATGTTCAAAGTTAGTCTTACTGAGTCAAAATAAGGGCATCTCTAGGGCCATGTTCCCTTTGAAGGTTCTTGGGGAGAAGCTGTTCTTCCCTTCGTGTAGTTTGGATGGCTGCTTGCGTTCCTGGGATTGTAGCTCTATCACTGATCACATTGCCTTTCCTTCTGTCTGCAGAGTTTGCTTTTCCTTTACTTTCCTTCCTCAGAGGTCCGGTGATTCTTGTTACTTAGTCCTTTTTAGTGTGTGTGTGTGTGTGTGTGTGTGTGGTGGGCTGGAGTGTGAGGAGGGACAGGGTCTTACTGTGTAGCCCTGGCCCTGCCTTGAACTCACTATGTAGACCAGGCTGTCCTTGAATTCAGAGATGCACATGCCTCTGCCTCCTGAGTGCTGGGGTGGTACCTGTTGATTGTTCAGTTTTAAGAATGGGGCCGCCTGGGCGTGGTGGCGCACGCATGTAATCCCAGCACTTGGGAGGCAGAGGCAGGCGAATTTCTGAGTTCGAGGCCAGCCTCAAACTGTGTACTAAGATGCTATGGAAAATCTTGAATACATAAAACTTGGGTATACTATGGGCCATGCAGGGCCTTTGTGGGGGAATATCTGTGTATGTTTATGGAGTATGTATGTATGTATGTTTTCCTTGTTCTGGTCTGCCCTGCTCTCTTAGTGGCCCTGCTCGCTCCAGCCGACCCCGCTCGCCCCGCTTGCTCCGGCCAGCCCTATTTATTTATTTTTAATAAACTAACTAACTTTTTTAGAGGATGAATCAGAGATTGCCGCAATCTCAGAGGATGAATTGAAAAAAAGAAGTATGTTTTGCTGGGGGTGGGTGGTGGCACACCTTTAATCCCAGCACTTGGGAGACAGAGGAAGGCAGATATCTGAGTTTGAGGGCAGCCAGGGCTACATAGAGAAACTGTCTGGAAAACATAAAACAGACCAAAAGTGTGTCTCATTGAGTATAGCCTTCTTCAGACTGTCCTCACAGTCCATGTATTTTACCTCTGTGGGGAATAAAGGCCGTGTGATTAGGATCCAGAGCCTAAGACATTACTCCAACTTCAGAACACCCTGAGGAATAATTGTTCAGCCTTTTGGGGGAGGGTTAAATATCTATAATCTTTTCTCCTTACATGCCTTCTCTCATCCTGAAGGAATGGTTCCTTATTAGCAATGTATCCTTATAAGGTGAGGGGACAAGTTTTCCGCAGGAATTCACTCATCCTGGCTTGGCCCGCACTGTGCTTTCCTACTGGTGTGACTCTCCTGACTCATCCTTGGCAAGAAAGGGAGCAGGTTGTCTCTCAGGGTAAGAGGCAGGCGTGTGTGTGTGTGTGTGTGTGTGTGTGTGTGTGTGTGTGTGTTTTCAGACTTCTGGATGACCTTCCTTTCTCAGCACCATCCATATTCCTAACCTTCATCCTTCCATAGGGATGTGTTCTAATTTAGGGCTTTTAAGGCCTCATGTAGCTTACTTCATAGCCTTAGCTTTTAGCCTTTTTGACTTGCTAAGTGTGTTACTCATTGGTCTGCTTTTTATTTTTTGAAACAAGGTCTCAACTATGTAGCCTTAGTGGACCTGAAACTTGCTATGTAGACCAGACTGGCCTTGAGCTCATTAGCGGTTTGAACTCTTGAGATCTTCAGCCTCTGCTGAGATTAAGGCTGTATACCACCAGGTCTGGCTACCCATGGGACCTGCCACTGCCCCAGTCAAGGGGTTCTGACCAGGGTCACAGTACCAGGCGTGATGCCCTTCTCTTGGGGCATGCTTCACATCTCCCTGGGAACTGTTTGGTGTTCTCCTAGCTTCTGTGCTGTGGCTATTGCTCCAGTAGACAATGGCTTGCCCTGTAGGTTGTCGCTTGAAAGATTCATATCGGGTAAGACTGTTGCTGACCCTTCTCCCACAGACCTTGAACTTCTGATCTTCATTCCCTGAGTGTTGGGGTTGAGTGTGAGTGTGTGCCTTCATGGTTGGGATTTTTTTGTTTGTTTGTTTGTTTGTTTTGGTTTTTTTTTGGTTTTTTGAGACAGGGTTTCTCTGTATAGCCCTGGCTGTCCTGGAACTCACTTTGTAGACAAGGCTGGCCTGAACTCAGAAATCCACCTGCCTCTGCCTCTCATGGTTGGTTTTATGTTGGAGATTGAATCCGACACTTTATGCATGCTAGGCAAATAGTCTTATCTCCAGCCCTATCATGCCTGTGTATTGACTGACTACACCTCCAATTCTCATCTTTTACCTTTATCAGCTTTTCCTGAAATTCTGTGTGTGTACTTGTGTTTGTCTGTGTTCCTTATATGAGAGTACCTGATGAAGTCCTGTTCCTCTATAGACACTCAGACTGACTGTAAAAGTGGAGCCTGATCTTCTTGAGGGTGATGACTATGTGGACCAAATTAGTAGATATAAAATCTGTCTGAAGGGGTATTTGGTCCTTCTTCTTTACTATCTTTCACTTTACAATTGAGAACACAGAGTCAATGTAGAATTTCTGTGGCTAGTAAGGCAGCTCAAGTACTAAAACCCCAGAAAGTCTCTTCTGATTTTTTTTGCCTTGAGTGTTCTATTAGAAACTAATACACGCCGGGCGTGGTGGGCACGCCTTTAATCCCAGCACTCGGGAGGCAGAGGCAGGCGGATTTCTGAGTTCGAAGCCAGCCTGGTCTACAAAGTGAGTTCCAGGACAGCCAGGGCTACACAGAGAAACCCTGTCTCGAAAAACCAAAAAAAAAAAAGAAAAAGAAAAAGAAAAAGAAAAAGAAAAGAAACTAATACAGCCGGGCGTGGTGGTGCACGCTTTTAATCCCAAGACTCGGGAGGCAGAGGCAGGTGGATTTCTGAGTTCGAGGCCAGCCTGGTCTACAGAGTGAGTTCCAGGACAGCCAGGGCTACACAGAGAAACCCTGTCTCGAAAAACCAAAAATAGAAACTAATGCAGCAGCGGGTTAAAGAGACTAATACATCAGCAGGTTAAAGAGACTAATGCAGCAGCGGGTTAAAGAGACTAATACTAATGCAGCAGCGGGTTAAAGAGACTAATACAGCAGTGGGTTAAAGAGACGGCTTAGCAGCTAACTTGTTGCTTTTACAGAGTATGACCTGGGTTCAATTTCTAGCATCCACACAGTAGTTCACAACTATTCATAATCACAGTTCCAGGAATCCAGCATCCTCTTCTGACCTCCACAGCCAGTAGGCACTTAAAGTGGTGAACCTATAAACATGTAGGTGAAGTATATTCATGTACATACAAAAAAAAAAAAATCCCCAAAACAAAAATTAGTGCATACTGAGAAAAAAATTT
This sequence comes from Mus minutoides, assembly GCA_902729485.2. Taxonomy (NCBI): domain Eukaryota; kingdom Metazoa; phylum Chordata; class Mammalia; order Rodentia; family Muridae; genus Mus; species Mus minutoides. Next base: position 32,507 of record LR752443.1, on the reverse strand, counting down.
TTGTTATAAGGTGTGTCTGGCTGACTTGGAACTTACTATGTAGGACAGGGTGGTCTGGAACTCGCAAAGATTGAGGTCTACCTAGCCTCAGCTCCTCTAATGATGGGATTAAAGGCATGTGTGACTACATCTTGCCAGAAATGGTTTTAGAAACATCTCCACCAGAACCAGGTATAGAGAAAATGGGGCTGTATTAAGTGCTCATGCCTTCCTTCTTCCCAGATCTTGCAGTGGGAACCTCAGGTAGGATTTCCTTAGAGCTGACAGAATAAATGGAAGTGCACATGTTCTCTTTCATTTTGATCTTAACTGCTAAATGTCTTTATGACATTATACTTATATTGAAATTGAAATTTTCTTTACATTTTGTTTTATAGGTACATCCAGTTCTCATTATGCATCAGAAAAATGAAAAAACAGAAGAAAATTCTATGGAAGAAAGGAATTCACTTAGCCTTTTCTGAGAAATGGAATGCTGGGTTTGGAAGCTTTAAGAAGTTCTACTTTCCCCAAAACTTGTGCTTTCTGAAAGCTAAGCTGGGAAGGCCAGTTGCTTGGCATCGGCAGGTGAAGCATTTCCAGTGTAATAAGGGTCCTCACATCCAGAAAACATGGATTCAAGATGTACCGCTTTGTTCAAAGACAAAGTCTGGACTGGCTATTCAAAATGTTAGTTCTTTGTACGCCAAAGTGAAAAGAAAGGACAGTAAGCACGTCATTTCCTCCTCAAGGAGTCTCCTGAAGCTCCAAGCAGATAAGTTACTGTCTTCAGCAAAGAACTTGGACCATAAATACTGCAGAGAGAAAAGCCTTCTGAAGGCAGCTCCTGGCTTGTCAGCAAACACTGTTTTAGGTAGAGCCAATGGTCACAAACCCAGCACAGACCCACGAGCTGCAGACTTTCCCATGAAGTTCAGTGGGGAGAGCCAAAGTCCAGGTGACAGTGGCAAGACTGTGGGCCTGAACAAACATAGAAAGCGAGTTTGCTATGGCTGCTACCAAGGGCTAGAGCACCACTGGAACAGGAGACCCCTGATTCCAAAAAAGTTCCAACTTAACCAACATCGAAGAGTCAAAGTGTCTCTTATGATGTATGAAAAATTATCCATGATTAGATTTCGGTATAGGATTTTCAGATCCCAGCACTTCAGAACGAAAAGCAGAGTTTGCAAGCTAAGAAAGGCCCAGCGAAGCTGGGTACAGAAGGTCACTGGGGACCATCAAGAGAACCTTAGGGATAACAACACTGAGGGTGACAATTGCAGCCCAGTCCCTTCCCTAGAACCTAAAGATCCTTGTCGGTGTCAGCCATACTTTCCAAACATGGACAGCAGTGCTGTGGTGAAGGGAAAAAACTGTCATGTGCCTGATGGCCACACTAAAGAAAACCCTGTCTTGGACAAGGAGCATGGTTTAGATGGTGCATTTCCTGACCAGCAGAATGGCTGTGCCGCATACAATTGGGACCAGTCATCCTCTTGTCCTAAGTGGGAATGTACAGAGCAAATTCATGAAATCCCTTTAATGGAACATCCTTCTAGTGACAAGTTCACTCCGGAAACTGAAAGAGCACTTATGGCACTGGGTCAGGAAAGCAGGACAAGTGCTGTCAGCGACGACAGAGTGAAACTGCCAGTGTCTGGAGCAGACAAATCTGTGAGGAGGGTAGACGGGCCTGTGTCTGAGGAGCCTGCTCAGAACGAGAATACACAGATGGAGGAGGATAGGTCTCTGAAGCAGAGCATCCTTAGTTCTAAGCTGCTGGACCACCCTTACTGTAAAAGTCCACTGGATGCTCCCCTGCTGTGCAGTGAACCCAAAGTAGAAAACCAAATGGCAGGTGGCAAGAGCAGCCAGGCAGCGTCTCCAGTGGATGATGAGCAGCTCTCAACCTGCCTTTCTGGTATGCACTGTTCTTTGCCGCCCACACCTGCTGTGTGCTGTCCTTCCCAGGGAGTCTTGGCTTTACCTCCCACACATGGCTTGCCTTTAAACCGTTAGATGTCCTGATGCTGTTTACACTGCTCCATCATGTAGACGGTGTTAGTTCCCTGCTCAGTTTGCTGATGAGCACGTGCATTGATTTTGCTATAAGGGTGCTCTCCTATGCAGTTGTTTCTGTAGTTAGATTGCCATTCAGATTGCTACGAGAAGAATATTGGTACTTAAACATTTTAAGAGGATGGTCAAATTACCTTTCAAGAAGAACTGGTTTAAATTTAAGTTTTACCAGGCTTATAGATTACAGATGCGAATCTTATGTTGTTGGGCTTTAAGATTGGGTGTCTTTGTTTTTAGACAGAGTTTTATGTAGCCCAGTCTGGCCTCAAACATCGAGTAAGGATAAGGGCACTGAGAACTAGACTGTGGTCTTCTGGAGAGTGCTATACTCTCTTACCTGTGAGCCAGCTCTCCAGCCTTACTACCTTTTAAACAATTTTAAGTTTCTATTTTTATTCTTTTTTTTTTAAGATTTTTTTTATTATTATATCTAAGTATACTGTAGCTGTTTTTAGATACACCAGAAGAGGTTGTCAGATCTCATGGATGGTTGTGAGCCACCATGTGGTTGCTGGGATTTGAACTCAGGACCTTCGGAAGAGCAGTCAGTGCTCTTAACCACTGAGCCATCTCTCCAGCCCCTTCTACTTTTATTCTTATTTTATTATTGTATGTACATACATGGTGTTTCTGTGTGCGTGTGCATATCACCATGCCCCTGTGACAATCAGGACAGCTTTGTGCAGTCAGTACTCTCTTTCCACCCATATTTAATTGCTTGCTTAAATGCAGTCTTTTCAAATGTTAAGGTTTCCTGACTTCTATTGGGGCCATTTTTCTATGTAGAAATAAGACCACCATATAGAAACAAAAAAAAAAAAAAAAAAAAAAAAAAAAAAGAAAGAAAGAAAGAAAGCCAAATGAAGGGCTGGGGTTGCAAGTCTGTGGTTTGTCCAGCATGTTTGGGGCCCTGACTTGGGTTTTCAGCATTACAGAAAGTTGGGAGCCTCTCTGATGGGAGTTAACAGGAGGAAATTCTGGGTTTGCATCTTTGCTTCTCTCCCAGTACAACAGAGTACTTTCCATTCTGAATTGATGGCCTGGCAGAAACCATTGCGTGAGAGCCACAGAAGGAACTGGTTATGAGTTTAATAGCCAGAGCCGCTTGTCAGCTTGATAGGCTACTGTTCTTCCTTTACAGCATCATCTCAAAATCATGTTTCTACCTTTGCTAAGCTGCCTTCAGTTTCTTTGTTACTATTTAGAAATAATGTTGAGGTTTTATTTCCTGGGGACTTTTGCTTAGTGGGTCATCATGGAGACCACTAAATGAATGTATTCATAAGTTGACTTGAAGACTGCCTTAAATCAGGCTAAAGGGTCTCTTTAGAAATTCTGTTTTCCTTGGCTGCAGATGTAGCCCAAATGCAGATACAGCTCAAATGCAGATACAGCTCAAATGCAGATATAGCTCAAATGCAGATACAGCTCAAATGCAGATATAGCCCAAATACAAATACAGCTCAAATGCAGATATAGCTCAAATGCAGATGTAGCTCAAATGGTAGAACTCTTGCCCACCATGTATCAGGTCCAGGGTTTGATCTCTTGTACCACAGCTAAATAAACAATAAAAATTGTTTTTAAATTTTTTATTCCCAATTTTAAAACAGGCCTCTCTAGAGCCAGACTTGGTCTATAATCCCAGCTCTTACCGTGGAGGCCGAGGAGGGAGGATCTCAGGCCGGCTTAGGCAGCATGGAGGAGAAAGGCCTTGCTCACTGTTACCAGTTAAACTTACCTCACAGGGTCAGTGTCCTGAGTGACGTTAGTAGGTTTGCTGCTAGTGTGGAGATAAGGTCTCACCATGTAGTCTGGGATTCACTGTATAGATGAAGCTGGCCTCCTGAGTGCTGGGATTATAGGCCTGTGCACTAAGACTGGCTAATGGTGATCAAATTGCTACCGAGAAGTGGTGGTATCCAGTGCCTTTATCTCAGCACTTAAGGCAGAGGCAGATGGATATCTCGAGGATAACCTGTTCTACAGAGCTAGTTCCAGGATAGCCAAAGCTACACAGAGAAACCCTGTATTGAAAAACCAAACAAACAAAACAGCCAAGTTGCAATAATACAGTGATGACAATCTGACCAATTTTCACCTTTTTTTAAAAAAAATTACTGGGGGAGTAAAGACATTTAATATTATGATTAATGCTTATCTCCCTCCCCCCATTCTGTCTAAGAAGTAACATCTTGCTGTTCCCCCTTGTGGCTTAGTCACTGTTCTATTGGTGTGAAGTGACAGCATGACCAAAGTAATACAAATCTGGAAAGATCTATTAAGAACTCTGGGGGGGCTGGTGAGATGGCTCAGTGGTTAAGAGCACCCGACTGCTCTTCCGAAGGTGATGAGTTCAAATCCCAGCAACCATATGGTGGCTTACAACCACCCGTAACAAGATCTGACGCCCTCCTCTGGTGCGTCTGAAGTCAGCTACAGCGTACTTATGAAGAATAATAAGAAATGAATCCTTGGACGGGAGAGACCAACCGGAGCAAGCCAGGCTGTCTGGAGCGAGTGGAGCCGAACAGGGACGGCCAGAGCAAGTGGGGACGCCGGAGCGAGTGGGGCCAAACTGGAGCAAGCGGAGCCGATCGGAGCAAGCGGGGCTGGCTGGAACAAGCGGGGGCCGTACGGGGGTGGGGGTGCGGGTGGTGGGGGGCGGCCGGGAGCAAGTGGGGCTGGCCGGAGCGAGCGGGGTCAAGCAGAGCAAGGTTGACCGGAACAAGGGAAAAAAAAAAAAAAGAACTCTGGCTGATTTTATTTTTCTTTTAAAGATGTAGTTATTTATTTAATTTATTTATTTTATGTATGTGAGTACACTGTAGCTGTACAGATGGTTGTGAGCCTTCATGTGGTTGTTGGGAATTGAACTTAGGATCCCTGCTTGCTCCAGTCGGCCTTGCTTGCTCAGGCCCAAAGATTTTTTTTTTTAAAGATTTATTTTTATTTATTATATGTGAGTACACTGTAGCTGTCTTCAGACACTCCAGAAGAGGGAGCCAGATCTCATTACGGATGGTTGTGAGCCACCATGTGGTTGCTGGGATTTGAACTTATTACCTTCGGAAGAGCAGTCGGGTGTTCTCACCCGCTGAGCCATCTCACCAGCCCAGGCCCAAAGATTTATTTATTATTATAGATTAAGTACACTGTAGCTGACTTCAGACACACCAGAAGAGGGTGTCAGATCTCATTATGGGTGGTTGTGAGTCACCATGTGGTTGCTGGGATTTGAACTCAGGACCTTTGGACGAACAGTCAGTGCTCTTACCCACTGAGCCATCTTGCCAGCCCCCAAGATAACTCTTATAAAAGAAAGTACTTAACTGTGGCTGGCATACAGGTTTAGAGGTTTAGTCTGTTACCATCATTACAGGGAGCAAGGTGGCATGCAGGCAGACATGGTGCTGGAAAGGAGCTGAGAGCTCTATATACCATCTGAAGGCTGCAGGCAGTGGCACTGCTTGCAGTGGGCTTTTGAAACCTCAGACCCTACCCACAGTGACACACATCCTCCAACAAAGAGCTTATAGGAGCTATTCTTAAACCACACCTGGTTAGCCCAGAATTTCTGTACCCAAGTGATCCTTGCCCTTACCCTCTCCAGTAGCTAGAAGCACAGGAGTTTATAATTGTGCTTGGCTTTTTAGGAGTCCTTGAGAAGTTTCTTCTTCAAGGTCCCACTATGGAACTATTACTCTTAACTAGAGACTCTGGAGTGTGTTGTTTAAAAATACTGTATGAGCCGGGCGTGGTGGCGCACGCCTTTAATCCCAGCACTCGGGAGGCAGAGGTAGGCAGATTTCTGAGTTCGAGGCCAACCTGGTCTACAAAGTGAGCTCCAGGACAGCCAGGGCTATACAGAGAAACCCTGTCTCCAAAACAAAACAAACAAACAAACAAAATAATACTGTATGAGCTGGGTATGGTGGGACACACCGGTAACACCAGAGTGTAGGAGGCTGACTAGACTTGATCCCCCCCACAGTGTGTGTGTGTGTGTGTGTGTATGGACACCCTCCTCTGATGTCTGCAATTGCTTTTGGCTAAGACCAGCTGAAACAAGAAAAACTGCTGTGAGCATTTCTTCATGGGTTACAAGGGTGAAGGTTCAAAATACCTATTTTTTTCTTAATGATGTAACTGTTTTTACAGGTTATGGTTCTATGCTCTCTATAGATGTGAATATGTGTTATGAAAACAACTTTGGAAATTTGAAAATAATTCCCATGTTTTTTTTTCCTTTATGTAAGGATTCCTAGATGAGGTTATGAAAAAGTATGGAAGTCTGGTCCCACTCAGTGAAAAAGATGTCCTTGGGAGATTAAAAGATGTCTTTAATGAAGACTTTTCTAATAGGTATGTCAGTGGTGCTAAAGTTAAGCCCTTAAAGATATTACTGCCATAAGTGCCTTTTCCCTTAAGAGAAAACAGATGATTTATCAAATAAAGTACATTTCATTTTAACTTTTTCTTTAAAATCTGTTTTAGAAAACCATTTATCAATAGGGAAATAACAAACTACCGGGCCAGACATCAAAAGTGTAACTTCCGCATCTTCTATAATAAGCACATGCTGGATATGGATGATCTGGCAACTTTGGACGGTCAGAACTGGTTGAATGACCAGGTTAGTGCACGTGGATTCTCGGGAGAAGCTGGTACAGGATGTTGGCCAATCATTTTTTGGGTTTGCTTTCCATTTATCTTTAGAAACAAGGTCTTATTACCTTCACTGAATTCAGTGTACTACCCATCCTGCTGGGGATGCTCTGAATTGTGCAGGACTAATCAGGTTTTACTCTCTGCAGGTTATTAATATGTATGGCGAGCTGATAATGGATGCAGTCCCAGACAAGGTAGGTGCAGGCTTTCTCTTTGTGAGCATCTTTGTGTTATTCGTAATAAGGTGGTTGTTAGGTTTTCTGTGGTCTTTGTTCTTTTGTTTGTTTTGCTTTTAAACAGTATGTAATTATTTGACATTCTTTACATTAAATGGGTTGGATTATGTCTTGACTGCACATTAGAGTCCACCATGTTTTCTAAAAAATCATTTCTATTTAAACTGAGTGCGGTTGTATACCATCATTTATCCTAGCACTTTGGGAGGTAGAGGCAGGAGGATTCATAGCAAGTTTGAGTCCAGCCAGCATGGGCTGCATGAGACCCTGTTTCAAGAAAGAAGAAGAAAACAAACCAACAACAAAAATCCATTTTTAGCCGGGCGGTAGTGGCGCACTCCTTGAATCCCAGCATTCGGGAGGTAGAGGCAGATGGATTTCTGAGTTCGAGGCCAGCCTGGTCTGCAGAGTGAGTTCCAGGACAGCCAGGGCTACACAGAGAAACCCTGTCTCAGGGAAGAAAAAAAAAAAAGAAGCTGAAAAAAAAATTCATTTTTGATTAAAAAAAATCACACTGCCCATATTTTCTTCTTTACTTATTTGTGTGTGTGTGTGTTTTTAAATTTTATTTAAATGTATGAGTGCTGTGCTGCATATACAGCTGCTTGCCTGAAGAGGGCATCAGATCCCTCTATAGATGGTTGTGAGCCACCGTGTGGTTGCTGGGATTTGAACTCAGGACCTCTGGAAGAGCAAGGTGTCAGTGCTCTTAACCACTGAGCCAGCTCCAGTTGTGTTTATTGTTACAGAGCATACCTTTTTTTTTTTCTTTCTTTTTTTTTTTTTGGGGGGGGGGGTTGGAGACAGGGTTTCTCTGTATAGCCCTTGCTGTACTGAACTCACTTTGTAGACCAGGCTGGCCTCAAACTCAGAAATCCACCTGCCTCTGCCTCCCGAGTGCTGGGATTAAAGGCATGTGCCACCACGCCCGCGGCCCCCCCCCCTTTTTTAAGATATGTTTAACAAGGATTATTATAGATTTCTTTAAAAATATTTATTTATTTATTTATTTATTTGTGGTTTTTCCAGACAGGGTTTCTCTATGTAGCCCTGGCTGTCCTGGAACTCACTCTGTATACCAGGCTGTCCTCGAACTCAGAAATCCACCTGCCTCTGCTTCCAAAGTATTGGAATTAAAGGCATATGTCATGACTGCCAGCTTATTTTATTCTTTCTATCTATCTATCTATCTATCTATCTATCTATCTATCTATCTATCTATCTATCTATCTATCTATCTGTATGTACACCTGCAGGCCAGAGGAGGGCATCAGATCCCATTACAGATGGTTGTGAGCTTCCATGTGGTTGCTAGGAACTCAGGACCTCTAGAAGAACAGCCAGTGCTCTTAACCACTGAGCCATCTAAGCCCCAGGCTGCCTTTATTTTTTTTTTAAGAGACTGTCAATAAGATGGCTCCAAAGACTGCCAATCTGAGTTCAATCCCTGAGACCCACATGCTTTCCACAAAGAGTCTTCTGGCTTCTACGGGCACACTATGGCACATTTATTCATGCCAGAATTTTAAAAAAAAAAAAAAAAAATAAGATGAGGAAAACCCTTGGGTATTTGATTTAAATTCAGACCCTTTAACTTTTTAAGTAATTAAAATTTTTTTTTATTGCTTTTGTTTAAGACAAAATTTCTCTATGTAGCCCTGGCTTTCTTGGAACTTGCTATGTAGGATGTCTTTGAACTCAGAGATCTTTCTGCCTCTTGGTCCTGAATATTAGAATTAAAGCCCTTTATCTTTCTCTTAAGAAAACAGTTATGGCTGGGCATTGCTGTGAATACCAGAAATTAAAAACTGAAATTAATCAATTGATAATTATATAATTATCAAATAACAAATTGATCAAATAATAATTGATTATTAATCCAATAATAGCAGAATGCTTCTTTGTTTTGATTTTTGGATTTTTATGATTAGGTCTTCTATAGCTCTGGCTGCCCTGGATCTCACTACTGTAGGTCAGCTGGCATTGAATATAAGGCCAACTTCATGCTCCTGTGGAACTGCTGGGGGTTAGATGTGTAACCACTACATTCAGCTCTTTTGGGTTGTTTGTTTGTTTGTTTGTTTGTTTGAGATAGGGTCTTATTATACAGGCCAACCTGGCCTCAAATTCAGAGATCCATCTGCATCTGCTAGGCTCCTCGCTCTTTTTGAAACAGCGTTCACTATGTATCCCAGATTGGCCTTGGATTTGAGATCCTCCTCCTCCATTTTTTCTCATGATGGGATTAAAGGCAAATGCTAGGATGTCAGGTTACATAGTTCTTAAAAGAATTTGCTTTAGACTTACTCGAGAGCATATAACAGCAAATTGCTATGGCCCACGCAGGAGCTGCAGCTTTACTGTGCCTTGGGGGTGGGGCCCACGCAGGAGCTGCAGCTTTACTGTGTCTTGGGGGTGGGGCTGAGAATTTTTATTCTTACATTCCTAGATGATTATGTTATTCTGGTCTGGTGACTACTGCTGAGATTTATAAGCACCAAGAGGATACAGGTTTTATGCTTGAAATTAGAGGGACTGCTCTGTGGAACTAGAGTATTGTCTACTCTGACAGGAGCCTGTGTGCTCTAGCACTGAATAAGTGGCAAAGACTGGTAGGAACATTGCCTTAGATGACAGAGAAACCAAGAAATCTAAGGGTAGCATGTAAGATCTGATGTTTCTTTGGCTAAGTTTTTTTTTTTTTTTTTTTTTTTTTTTTTTTTTTTTTTTTTTTTTGGTTTTTCGAGACAGGGTTTCTCTGTATAGAACGTGGCTGTCCTGGAACTCACTTTGTAGACCAGGCTGGCCTCGAACTCAGAAATCCGCCTGCCTCTGCCTCCCGAGTGCTGGGATTAAAGGCGTGCGCCACCACGCCCGGCGGTAATTTTTATAGATAGAAATGATTATGTAAACCAGGCAGTGGTGGCAAACTCCTTTAATCCTAGCATTCAAGAGACATAGGCAGATGCATCTCTGTGAGTTTGAGGTCAGCCTGGTCCACAGAACTAGTTTCAGGACAGCCGGGGCTACACAGAGAAACCGTGTCTGGAAAAGTAGAAAACAAAAAAGGGAAAAAAAATGAATTAACGATTACCTTAACCTCCAGTGTAGGAATTATAAAACTAACCCAGTCTGAAATGTATGAATTTGGAGACTCAGGCCTTTCTAACAACCATGAAAAGACACAGTCATTTCTTTTTCTTCCTTTTTTGGTTTTCAAGACATGCTTTCTCTGTGTAGTCCTGGTTGTGCTGGAACTCACTCTGTAAAACAGGCTGGCCACAAACTCAAGAGATTCACCTGCCTCTGCCCCCAGAGTGCTGAAATTAAAGGCGTGTTAACAATGCTAATGAAACTTCAAAATAGACTCTTGTGTTAATTGTGTAATGTGTTTTCTTTCTCTCCTTCCTCCTTCCTTCACTCTCTCTAATATGTTTTTTTTAATGTTTTTAATGTTTTAAAAAATTTTATTTTAAGTGATTTTGTGTTTTTCTGCATGTGTGTCTTTGTAAAGGTGTTGAATCTCCTGAAGCTAGAGTTATAGACAGTTGTCAGGTGTCATATGGTTGCTGGGAATTGAACCCAGGTCCTGTGGAAGAACAGCCAGTGTTCTTATTTGCTGAGCCTTCTCTAACCACACACAGCTTTTTTATTTTTTATTTTTTTTAAGATTTATTTAATGCTCCGTTTTCATGCACATAGAAGAGAGAATCAGAACCTATTACAGATGGTTGTGAGCCGCGATGTGGTTGCTGAGAATTGAACTCAGACCTCTGGAAGAGCAGCCAGTGCTTTAAACCACTGAGCCCTCTCTCCAGCCCCCTATGCCACTCCCCCTTTTTAAAAATAAAGTTATTTTTTTATTAAAAATCTAAGCCTGGCCAGATGTGAGTGAATGTCTTTAATCGTGGTAGTCAGGAGAATAGTCAGGTGGATCTCTGTGAGTTGAAGGCCAGCCTGATCTAATATAGGTTAGCAAAGGCTGCATAGAAAGAGCCTGTATCAAAAAACAAAAAACCCGCCGGGCGTGGTGGCGCAGGCCTTTAATCCCAGCACTCGGGAGGCAGAGGCAGGAGGATTTCTGAGTTCGAGGCCAGCCTGGTCTACAAAGTGAGTTCCAGGACAGCCAGGGCTACACAGAGAAACCCTGTCTCGAAAAACCAAAAAAAAAAAAAAAAAAAACCAAAACAAACGAGGAAATCTAGGCCTGGGAATGTAGATCAGTTAGAAGAGTGCTAAGTCATAGGTACAAAATCCTGGATTTGATCCCTTAGCACCATACAAAAACTGGGTATGGCAGCACACACCAGAAGAGGATCAAAAAGTCAGTACCATCTGTAGCTACAGTAGAGTTTGAGGTCAGTCTAAGCTACATGTTATAAACAAACAAACACAAAAAAACCAGGCATAGTTTTTCATGCATTTAATCCCAGCACCCATGAGTCAGGAGGATTTCTGAGTTTGAAGCCAGCATTAGTCTACAGAGGGAGTTGCAGGACAGACAGGGCTGTACAGAGAAACATTATCTCAAAAATAAGAAACAAAACAAGTGCCGGGCGCATGCCTTTAATCCCAGCACTCGGCAGAGGCCGGTGGATTTCTGAGTTCGAGGCCAGCCTGGTCTACAAAGTGAGTTCCAGGTCAGCCAGGGCTATACAGAGAAACCCTGTCTCAAAAACCAAAAAAACAAAAAAAGAAAAAGAAAAAAAGAAAGAAAGAAACAAAACAAACCAACAATAAAAGCCACCAACAAAATCTTTGTTCTGTCCATTTTCTTGTGAGTTGACTCTGGGTGCAGCGTCATGAAACCTGGCTGACTGTTTGCTGTTTATTCTAGGTCCACTTCTTCAACAGCTTTTTCCATAGACAGCTGGTAACCAAAGGCTATAATGGAGTTAAAAGATGGACAAAGAAGGTATTCTTTTTCCTTTTGTACTGAATTTGAAATAGATAACCTACTCTTGGTGGGAGGATTGGAAATCACTGATATTATGGTGTGAGTCAGAACCTTCATGAGAGTGTTTACTATTTTCTGTCTTGCTGTTTGGAAAATAGGGCACTAGTAAACTCTTGAGTCAAATGAGGATTAGAGTGCATTGTAGGGCGGGGGGCACCAGTCTAGGAGTTCATGATTGCAGCATGGTTATTCGCCTGCTGGACAACTTGGTCAAGGCCTTTAGCTTGTTTTATATTGCTGACTGGTATAATAACATGAAAAAGTAGCTAAGTGGGCTGGTGAGATGGCTCAGTGGGTAAGAGCACCCGACTGCTCTTCCGAAGGTGATGAGTTCAAATCCCAGCAACTACATGGTGGCTTACAACCACCCATAATGAGATCTGACGCTCTCCTCTGGTGCTCTGACACTCTCCTCTGGTGCGTCTGAAGTCAGCTATAGTGTACTTATGAATAATAATAAATAAAATGAATCCTTGGACCGGAGAGAGCAGGGACGGAGCGAGCGGGGCCGGCCGGAGCGAGCAGGGTTGACCGGAACAAGGGAAAAAAGAAAAAGAAGTACCTAAGTCCCCTCAGTCTGAGAACCTTTGCTTTGCAGGTGTTTGTATCTGAGCTACAAGTATGATGTAGTTCACACTGGTCTCTGACTGCAGTGTTGAGGCCTCAGCCTCCCCAGTGAATTTAGAGTCTATTTTTTGGTATTTTGACAGAATTACCAGTAAATTCAAACTCAAATAATTAATGTAGAAATAATTTTTTTAAAAGATTTATTTTATTTATTATATGTAAGTACACTGTAGCTGTCTTCAGGCATTCCAGAAGAGGGCGCCAGATCTCATTAAGGATGGTTGTGAGCCACCATGTGGTTGCTGGGATTTGAACTTATTACCTTCGGAAGAGCAGTCGGGTGCTCTTACCGGCTGAGCCATCTCACCATTCCCTTTTGGTTTGTTTTTTAAAAGGTCTCATCTCGTGTAGCTCAGGCTGCTATCACACTCAGTATGCAGTCCATGCTGAAGTGTGAGGCTGCTCTGGGCTATGTGAAACTTTTTCTATTGTTTGCTTGTTGTAAGAAGATGCTGGACGAGGTGTTTAATCCTAGCTCTCAGGAGGTAGATCTCTGTGAGTTCAAGGCCAAGCCTGATCTAGCAAGTTCCAGGCCAGCCAGGACTTTACAATGAGATCCTGTCTCAAACCAACCAACCAACCAACCAACCAAAACTTAAGAGAATAACTCTTTTTTTTTTTTCTTTTCAGACAGGGTTTCTCTGTGTCTCTGTGTAGCCCTGGCTGTCCTGAAACTCACTCTGTAGACCAGGCTGGCCTTGAATTCAGAGATCCACCTGCCTCTGCCTCCCAAGTGCTAGGATTAAAGGTATGTGCCACCACTGCCTGGTAGAGAATAACTCTTAAGTCATTGGGTAAGGTTTATTTCTTCATTTAGACACATGGAATTCACTTCATAGCTGAGAACTACCCTGAGTTTCTGATCCCTCTGCTTCTACAGGGCACTGCTTGGATTACCAGAATGGGCAAACATGCCTGATGGATAGAGTGCTAGAGGGATCCAGTCCAGGGCTTTGAGAATTGAGGCAAACACTTTAGCAATGAGCAATATCCTCAGACCTAGGAATAATTTTACATCTACAAGTCTGAGAAGACAGATACCCTTTAGAGACTTAACGAGCTCTCACTTAATTATGAAAGTCACTCCTTCTCTGTACAAGAGCACCTGTCGCCTTTACTTTGTTGGGAGAAAAATTAGATTATATTTAACCAACCCCTAAATACATTTTAATTACACAGTAAAATGCTAATTGTCGTGACTTACATTGAGACTCACCAAGTGTACATTTCAGTTTGTTTGATGATCCAATCACTAGGTCTTGTTTTTAAGGAAAGCTGGAAAAAGAAGAAAAAAAAAGAAGATGTTCATGAGATTACTAATTTTAGTAAAATTACATTTTTAAATAAACTGATTCCCAGCACTCGGGAGGCAGAGGCAGGCGGATTTCTGAGTTCGAGGCCAGCCTGGTCTACAGAGTGAGTTCCAGGCCAGCCAGGGCTACACAGAAAAACCCTGTCTCAAAAACAAAAACAAAAACAAAACAAAATAAATAAATAAACTGATACCCCAGCTGGTTAGAATTTAAAGCCATTGATAAGCCTTTTGGTTTTTAGTCACCATTTCTTTTTTTTTTTTTTTGGTTTTTCGAGACAGGGTTTCTCTGTATAGCCCTGGCTGTCCTGGAACTCACTTTGTAGACCAGGCTGGCCTCGAACTCAGAAATCCACCTGCCTTTGCCTCCCGAGTGCTGGGATTAAAGGCGTGCGCCACCACGCCCGGCTTTAGTCACCATTTCTTATAGTAAATATATTTTAAACTGATAGAAAATACTAACAATGCCAGAAATTAAAGATGTGCTATTAATTTCTTAAAGGTTTTTAATTTTAATTTAACTTTATTATTATTTTTAATGATTTTAGAGTGATGTTGGCTCTCGCCAGCAGGCAGTGGTGGTTTGCTCTGTCTCATGAAACCCTGTCTCAAAAAAAACCAAAACAAAAAAAAAAGTTGGCTCTTGCAGAGGACCCAAGTTTGGTTCCCAACATCCTCAGAGTTGCTTACAACCATCTGCGACCTCAATTCCTGGGGTACCATGCGTAGATGTAGAATATTACACTATGCAGGTTAAACACTCAGCACATAAAACAAAAATGAACAAATTTCTAAAAACGAAGATGCTGTGGAGGCAGAGTTAAGGTGGCCATGACCCACCATGTAGGTGCTCTGCATAGTGGCCAGTGTCCCTGCCCTCGAGTCACATTACAGCATCTGTGCTGGTGGGGGGGGCTTTCTGAGTCAGGGTTTTTCAGTGTAGCCCTGGTTGTCCTTGAATTTGCTCTGTAACCAGCTTGGCCTTGAACTCTGCCTGAGTGCTGGGACTAAAGGCATATGGGACCACTGCCACTTCTCTGCTCCAACTTCTATTTCTTAAGCTTTTTCATAGATGAAAGGCAATAATTATGTTTCTGGGATTGATAATTTGAAAACCGAAGGCTAAACCTACACTGCATTTGTCCCTTCTCCATCAGTCACAGTCACATGCTGTTCTGTGGTCACTTTCTTCTTTTTTGTTTCTTTTAGTTTTTCGAGACAGGGTTTCTCTGTGCTGTCCTGGCTGTCCTGGAACTCACTTTGTAGACCAGGCCGGCCTTGAACTCAGAAATCCACCTCCCTCTGCTCCCAAGTGCTGGGATTAAAAGCATGTGCCAACTCTGCCCAACGTGTGTTCCCTTTTTTTTTTTCTTATCTGCTGAGCTATCTCAGCAGCCCGTGTGTTTGCTTTCTTAAAACACCTGTTTCCGGCCGGGCGTGGTGGTGCACGCCTTTAATCCCAGCACTCGGGAGGCAGAGGCAGGCAGATTTCTGAGTTCGAGGCCAGCCTGGTCTACAAAGTGAGTTCCAGGACAGCCAGGGCTAGACAGAGAAACCCTGTCTCGAAAAAACCAAAAAAAAAAAAAAAAAAAAAAAAACCACCTGTTTCCTGTGTTTCTCTCTATAATCTCTCTCCTTCCCTCCTCCTTCTTTCTTCTCTCTCCCTCTCCCTCTCTCTCTCTCTCTCTCATGTTCCTCATGTACTCTGTGATATTCTCTCTATAATTACCCTTTCACTTATTTTCTTTTTTTCTTTTCTCTTCTCCCGAAAACCTAGGGTCTTTGTAGCCCAGGCTTGTAAGGTGCCCTCTAGGAACCTGCGTGTGCAGCCCCTTGGTCTGTAATCCTAGCATGCAGAAGGCTAAGGTG
>LR752443.1:0-16303 GCA_902729485.2 Mus minutoides | reverse complement strand
TCTCTGCCTCTGCCTCTCTCTGCCTCTGCATCTCTCTGCCTCTGCCTCTTGCCTCTGCCTCTCTCTGCCTCTGCCTCTTGCCTCTTGCCTCTTGCCTCTGCCCCTCTGCCCCTCTGCCTCTGCCCCTCTGCCTCTGCCCCTCTGCCTCTCTGCCTCTGCCTCTCTGCCTCTGCCTCTCTGCCTCTGCCTCTGCCCCTCTCTGCCTCTGCCCCTCTCTGCCTCTGCCCCTCTCTGCCTCTGCCCCTCTCTGCCTCTCTGTTTCTCTGCCTCCTGAGAGAGTGCTGGGAGAACGCCTGGCTCCTCAAACACTACTATCTCTAGGGTCACTATGTAGGCATGATTGCTTAGAAACCATTAGCCACTGGTGATCCACTAACTTTATTCATTCTCTCTTCCCTAGTTCACTGAAGTAGAAGGTTGGGATTGAGAATCCTGACTGTTTGGCCACAGGTGGTTTCCCTGGCAACCAGGTGTCATCGTCCGTTCCCCCCCCCCCATTCAGGCTTTTCCCCAAAATCACCGCATTAACTTAAGTCCAGTGCATTTAGTTCTCTTTCATTTTTGCTGCTTCTCTGATTTCCCTGCCCTCAACCCCAATACACACACATTCTCTCTCTCTCTCTCCCCAACCCCTCACTTTTCTTTTTCTCTTCCCCCTTGCCATTCTTTACTTTCTTTCTTACTATATAGCCCAGGCTGGCCTCTAACAATCTTTCTGTTTCAGCTTTCTGAGTGTCTGGATTACAGATGTGTTACATTGTATTTGGCCACATTTTTTACTTTCCCATAAATGGAATAGGAATCTTTTAAAGAGCTCTAGGTTCCATCTAGTTTACAGTTTACATTCCAGTTTTTGCTCTAGGAACCCTGAAGAATATCAAACTTGATGAGGGTAAAACAGGGATGGTGGTGCTTGTTGGGTGTAGAAGGATAGCAGGACAGATGCAAGATGTGGACAAGTAAGTGTGATGTGAAATGCACACACTTTCATGGTGTCCTCTGTGGCTGCAGGAGAGCAAGTGGGAAAGATGGCCTTAGATGCATGAGTTATGACTCGATGAGCTATGGTGGCTACAGTAGCAATAAATTGGACAGCTCACTATTTAGGATTTGGTAGAAGTAAATGTACAGATGCAGGCGCCTGGCGTACAGCTCAGCAGTAAAGCACATCTGACTACGTGGGAGGCTCTGGGTTCTGTCCCAATACCACATTTATATACTTATGTATAGATTGCATAGCACATATATGTGGATGCTATTTCAGCTGGACATTTTACATGGCTCTGGAAGATAGGGGTGAGCAAATGTTATAAACACAATGAATGGTTTCCTTTGTGTAAAAAGTATATGTTCATGGGAAGTAGTTGAAAAATACATATTATTTTGTTAAATGAAATAATATATACCCTTTAGGTCATATATGCTCAGGCGGTGGTGGCACATGCCTTTGATCCCAGCACTCGGGAGGCAGAGGCAGGCAGATTTCTGAGTTCAAGGCCAGCCTGGTCTACAAAGTGAATTCCAGGACAGCTAGAGCTATACAGAGAAACCCTGTCTCGAAAAAAAGCAAGCAAGCAAGCAAGCAAGCAAGCAAGCAAGCAAGCAAGCAAGAAAGAAAGAAAGAAAGAAAGAAAGAAAGAAAGAAAGAAGATAAAAGAAATTATTCTTTGGATTCTCAAATTAGGAACTAAAAAAAAATTATAGCCATATGTTAAATGCTAAGAAACTGACAAAATCATATGAAAATGGGTGCTTGATAATAAACTGACACTTAGCTGAAGTTCTATGCAAACCAAACCAAAATAAAGCTGGTGTCATGGTATGTGCCTTCAATCCTAGTACTCCAAACTGAGAGGCATGTGAATCTCTTAGAGTTCAGGGGTAGCCTGGTCTACATAGTGCCCTCTCTGACACTCTCAGACAGCTATATTCACATGCCAATACACAGACGTGCTTGTATGCACAACACCCTCAGACACACACTAATAAAAATAAATGTATACAATGACATCTCTCATTGACTAACCTAGTAGACAACACGTAAGCCTATGAAACATAATGGATTCAGTGTGATTGCATCAGTCCACAATAGAGCAGCATACCCTAAAAAGGGAGAGAGATGGCTCAGCTGGTAAGGTGGTTATTTTCAACTGTGACACTTCAACCCGAAGTCAATCCTTGGACCCCTTGTTGAAGGAAAGAGCCAGCTCACAAGATGACCTCTGACCACACGTCCTGTGACATGCATTGTCCATACACTCAAAAATACAAATTTTAAAGAGTAAAAAAAGTGAGGTGTGGCAAAGCACATATTTAATCCCAGCACTGGGGAGGCAGAGGCAGGTGGAGTATGTGGTGAGTACCAAGACAGCCAGGACTACGTAGAGAGACCCTGTTCCAAAAATCAAAACAAAACAAAAAGGGAAAAACATTTTTTTTAAAAGACGGAATCTGTTTCTCTTCTGGTTCCCCTTCACTTCCTTCCCATATAGATTGACAGTATAGATGTCCCCAAGCTACCCTAAACTTGTCACCCAACCCAGCTGTATTTATTTACTTTTTTTGCACCTAAGGGACATTTATAGGAACTGATCATATACTTATTCACTAGAAAGCTGTGGAGACATTCTTCTCTCATTATGAATCTAATTGAAAATAAGGGCGAGGAAGATAAAGGGTGGCAGCCAGGGAGGCTCTGTGGATACGTTCCTTACAACACAGGCATGCGGAGGACTTGGCATGGTTTCACATTCAGTCAGAGACTCTGTCAATGGGACAGGGAAGCAGTGGAGGCAGGACAGCCCATGCTGAGCTTCTCAGGGCTGAGCCCCTCCCACGTGGACTGTGTGCACACAGACACATGTGCTGAGAGACACATCCCAGGAATTTCACAGGGACAATAAAGCTTTGAGGGGGCCTTGTAGGATCACACCTAATGATCCTACTCTAAGTAGGTGGAAGCAGGAGGATCATGAAGGAATTCATGGTCACCAGCATCTACACAATGAGTTCAAGGTTCTTCCCAAACACAGAAGGAAAAAAAAATGCTGTGAAATCACATTGTTATTAGTCACCATATTCAATTCCAGAAAGCAAATAAGTTAACAGACGATGTAAGTAGGGAAAAAAGACACAATAAAAGTAATAACAAAATATGGAAGATTGCTTTTTAAGTTTTAGAATTGTATTTATGTGTTCTCTATGTGTGGTAGTTGGTCTATGTGCAGGGGCTACAGCACACACAGGAAGGTCCTAGGACAACTTTGTGGACTAGGTTCTCTTCTCCCACTTTTTTTTTTTAAAGATTTTTTTTTTTTAGATTTATTTATTTATTATATGTAAGTACACTGTAGTTGTCTTCAGACACTCCAGAAGCGGGAGTCAGATCTTGTTATGGATGGTTGTGAGCCACCATGTGGATGCTGGGAATTGAACTCAGGACCTTCAGAAGAGCAGTCGGGTGCTCTTACCCACTGAGCCATCTCACCAGCCCCTCTTCTCCCACTTTTAGGTGGGTTCCCAGGGATCCGAACTGGTCATCAGGCACAGCAAGCAGCTTGATCCACTGCACTATCTTGATCCACTGCACTATCTTGATCCACTGCACTATCTTGATCCACTGCACTATCTTGATGGCCCCCACAACTTTTACTTTTTTTTTTTTTGGTTTTTCGAGACAGGGTTTCTCTGTCTAGCCCTGGCTGTCCTGGAACTCACTTTGTAGACCAGGCTGGCCTCGAACTCAGAAATCCGCCTGCCTCTGCCTCCCGAGTGCTGGGATTAAAGGCGTGCGCCACCACGCCCGGCTCAACTTTTACTTTTGAGATAGGATTTTGTGGACTTAAACAGACAGTCCTTGAGTGCATGGTTCTTACACTATAGACATGTGCTACCGTGCCAAGCTTTTTATTCACGTCCTTCTAGATGGGATCTCCTGCAGTCCACTTTGCCTCTATCACAGGATGACCTTGAACAACAGCTCTTGCTATCACCTCCTTTATGCTGGGATCACATGGATGTGCTATGATGCCCAACAAACTCATTTTCTTTGTTTTTTTTTGTTTTTTTTTTTTTGGTTTTTTCAAGACAGGGTTTCTCTGTATAACCCTGGCTGTCCTGGAACTCACTTTGTAGACCAGGCTGGCCTTGAAAGTTCTCAGGAACTTTGAATTGTGGGAGTCAATTCTCTCCTATAGTGCTGGATTTACATTGAACTCCAATCCAAGCTTGGTGGTAGATGCCTTTACCTGTTGAACCATCTCACCACCCATTCGTAGGAATTAGAAGTGGAATAGCAGTTTTTCTAGATTTGAGAAGACATGCTTTAGGATAAAAGGGGCATGTTAGGATTTTAAGGCTATATTTGACCTAAAGGGCATATATTATTATCAAGAACATTTTCTCCATTTTCACATCAGAGACACTGGGAAGTGATGAGAATAGCCAAGACTGTCTGGCTAAAGGTGCTGAAGCATGTCTGCATGGGTTTTCATCCCCCTCCTTGTTTTTTTGAGACAGGTTTCTCTGTATAGCCTTGGTTGTCCTGGAACTCACTCTATAGACAGACTCAACAGAGCCCCACCTGCCTCTGCCTCCTGAATGCTGGGATTAAAGGCAGGCGCCATCCTGACCCGCCTTTGTGTTTCCTTCTTTTTTAGAACTGTATAAGGAAACATGTTTCCTACATGCTACACTAGGGAGTCAGGGGATAAAAGGGCAAACAAAACTGACAACAGAAGTAGAAGAACTTTGAACCTCAGATTTAAATGAGATTGCATGTTTTATTAAGACAGTTTTTTTTAAGACTTATTTATTTTATGTATGTGAGTACACTGTAGCTGTACAGATGGTTGTGAGCCTTCATGTGGTTGTTAGGAATTGAATTTTTAGGACCCCTGCTTGCTCCGGTCAGCCTCACTCGCTCAGGTCAACTCTACTCGCTCCGGCCCAAAGACTTATTTATTATTATGTGTAAGTACACTGTAGCTTTCTTCAGATGTGCCAGAAGAGGGCATCAGATCTCATTACGGGTGGTTGTGAGCCTCTATGTGGTTGCTGGGATTTGAACTCAAAACCTTTGGAAGAGCAGTCAGTGCTCTTACCTGCTGAGCCATCTTGCCAGCCCCCAAGACAGTTTTAAACAAACAAAAACAAAACAAACAAACAAACAAAAAAAACTACATACCAGGTGGAAGAAAAGAACCAACTCCAGAATTGTCCTCTGAACACATACACATTATGCATGAATAATAAATATATTGAGTCATATCCGACAATTGGCAAGCCTCAGTTCTGTAGTTAATTAAAAATAAAAGTAATGCTTTTCTATCCCCCCACCCCCTCTTTAGTATTTTAACATAGTAATTACAACAAGGGCTTTAAGTTGAGACATAGGAAGCCTGGTAGTGTTTGTGGTGGCACACACCTTTAATCCTAGCGCTTGGGAGGCAGAGGCAGAGGCAGGAGGATCTATGTTAGTTTAAAGCCAGCCTGGTCTTTAGAGCAAGTTCTAGGACAGCCAGGGCAATACAGAGAAAACCCTGTCTTGAAAAACCAAAAACAAACACACAAAAAGAAGTGAGACACGGGTTCAAGTTCTACTTTACCTCTCCCCCATTTTATGATCTTAGCAGGTCAAACAACGGTCAATAGGTGAACATCACCATCGTTGGCTCTGTAGTGATAGCTCTATTTCTTTTCCTTCTCTTAACCAGGTGGACTTGTTTAAAAAGAGTCTTCTGTTGATTCCCATCCACCTGGAGGTCCACTGGTCTCTCATTACTGTGACACTCTCCAGCCGGATTATTTCATTTTATGATTCCCAAGGCATTCATTTTAAATTCTGTGTAGAGGTAAGTTAATATCTGCCTGTTTTATTTTTTTTATCTGTGATCAGCAATGATATATCATAGCTCTAGACAGCAGTAGAAGTCAGCAGCTGCTTTGAGGATGACCAGAGGACAGTGTTCACGGCAGGTGACTGAGCTTGATGGTCTGAGGCTCCCTTTAGAGAGGTGTGCCCTATTTGGGGTCAGTTTTTGTTTTGTTTTGTTTGTTTTCGAGACAGGGTTTCTCTGTATAGCCCTGGCTGTGCTGGAACTCACTTTATAGACCAGGCTAGCCTTGGACTCAGAAATTCACCTACCTCTGCCTCCCAAGTGCTGAGATTAAAGGCGTGTGCCACCACCACCCCGAAGCATGTTTTAAGGAAATGCAGAAAACATTTTTTTCCTTTCCTTAAAAAGTGCTTGGGCCGTGCAGCAGTGGCACACGCCTTTAATCCCAGCACTCGGGAGGCAGAGGCAGGCGGATTTCTGAGTTCGAGGCCAGCCTGGTGTACAAAGTGAATTCCAGGACAGCCAGGGCTATACAGAGAAACCCTGTCTCAAAAAAACCAAAAAAAAAAAAAAAAAAAGTGCTTGGGCTGGAGAGATGACTCAGTGGTTAAGAGCACTGGCTGCTCTTCCAGAGGTCATGAGTTCAATTCCCAGCAACCACATGGTGGATCACAGCCATCTGTAATTGGATCTGATGTCCTCTTCTGTTGTGTTAGCAACAGGATGCTCATATGCATTAAATCTTAAAAAAATTTTTTTTTTTTTTGGTTTTTCGAGACAGTTTCTCTGTATAGCCCTGGCTGTCCTGGAACTCACTCTGTAGACCAGGCTGGCCTCAAACTCAGAAATCCACCTGCCTCTGCCTCCCAAGTGCTGGGATTAAAGGCGTGTGCCACCACACCCGGCTAAAATAACAATTTTTATTACATCAGTTTGCCAAGTTTTGTTTTTATTCTATTAATTGAAGGTCTCCTATGTAGCCTGTACTGGCATCAAACATATATAATCATCCTGCCTTCAGCCTCCTAAGTCCTGGAATTATGGTTTACAATACCATGCTTGGTGTTGAGACCAAGTCTAATATAGCCCAGGTTTGCTCTCAGCTTGCTATGTAGCCAAGGATATCTTTGAATGCCTGGTCTTCATGCTTTACCACCTAAGTGCTGAGAGGTTAGTTATGTGTCACCATAGCCACATTACTTGGTGCTGGGGTTGAATCCAGGGCTTTGTGCGTGCTAGGCAAACACTTTACCCAGCCCACTAACTGGAGTTTGAAAGGCCCAGTGAGCTGCTTTTCCTAGAATTCACACTGTAGAACTCATGAGCATGGACTTGAGTTGGAACACTGAAGGCAGACTCATCTGTTAGATGTCAAGGCTCGTGATGAAAAGTTTAGAATTAAAATGTTATTTATAGCCGGGCGGTGGTGGCGCACGCCTATCCCAGCACTTGGGAGGCAGAGGTAGGTGGATTTCTGAGTTCGAGGCCAGCCTGGTCTACAGAGTGAGTTCCAGGACAGCCAGGACTACACAGAGAAACCTGTCTCAAAAAGAATAAAATTTAAATGTATTACAAAATCTGTGTTATTGTCACATTTGGAGTTGTAACCCAGTGGTATAGTCCAGGCTTGCCATATACATGGCCCATGCTTCAATCCTCAGCACTACTAAATAAATAAACAAATAAATAAATCTTACCTACATCATAAAGTTAGCAGATAAGTGGTCAAGTTGGAAAAATGTTTATGATATTAACTGAGTCTCTGCAGCTGAGTAAGTGCGGGAAAGGACCTGAGAAATGGACAGAGCTGAGATGTTCCTCACTTAACTTGAGTTATTAATGATTTCTACCATGCTCTCCTGTCTTTACACATACCATCCAAGGTTTTAGATGTAGGAAGTTGACTGGTAAGGTGTTCTAATCCGGAATTTAGCTTTGAGTGATACTGGACAGACAGGTGTGAGGGAAGAAGTAAAGTTCCAGCTGGAAACTCTCAAATACGGACATCACCCACTTGTACAGACCTCCTAACTGGTGGTGGGCAGGGTCCATATGTCACCAACGAATAGAGCACAACATGTGTGTTGTGATTTCTTTTTAACCAGAATATAAGAAAGTATTTGCTGACTGAAGCCAGAGAAAAAAATAGACCTGAATTTCTTCAGGGTTGGCAGACTGCTGTTACAAAGGTAAGCATTTAGTACAAATGAAACTTCAGTGCGTGCACGGGAGGCAGTGCCAAGTGTGCGTGCCTGCTGGGAAACTTTGAAGGCAGAATGAGGGGGCCTCCAGGGCCTCTAGGTAACTCAGAATGAACCTGTTTAGTACTTGATCATCTCCTGGGGGTGCAGTTTCCTAGTACTTGCTGATAGCAGGTAGCATCATGTAACTTGGTATAGTTATTAATCGTTGGTGTTCTATGGAGAACAGAGTTTTGGTGGAGGGGTGGCACCTTACCTTGTAGTTTTAATTTCCACATGATCCATATAGACTCAGACATGTGCTGATTGACTGTTGGGTCCACAAGAAGGGGGTTACCTTCCAAAAATATAGGTAAGATCTACTGTGTTGTTTGACCATAGACAATAAGTAGCTCTCCATGGAGCAGAGGGAGGGCCCAGTCATGCGGCGTCCCTCCAGTTGCTCTGTTTCCTTGTAACAGTCACATTTGACCTTTACAGCCTGTGTGGCAGGCAGTTCCTTAGGGATAAGCTGGGTCTTTATTTCATAGAAAGCAAAACTGGACATTGGGACTATTGTCAGAGGCTGGTCCTTGAACTCAAGTCTGCTAGGTTATTGACCCAGTGGTCTAGGCAGGGTCTTGAAGCAAATGTTAAAACCCAAGGCCAGAAGATCAATATTAGTTCACCTTTGCACTGAGCCAAATATTACACTTTAAAATTGGGCCTTGGTGTTATGTTTTTGTTTTGTTTTCAGAATAAAATGCAGCTTTGCTGTTATGTTTCTAATAACCTACATACCAGTTCACATCAGAAAGGAACCTGTCGGGTTTAATTGTCTGATTTGCTGATTTATCCTCTAGCACACTTGGGTACTCTGCATCCCCCTCAGGGTCTTCCATGATTCTGCCTAGATACAGTAACCAGTTCTTTTAGAAACAGATATCTTTGCCTTTATGAGTTACTTCAAAGAATAAAACAAAATTGTTTAATCTGAGGTGAGATGTTAAGGCTTCCAAGAACTTTATGAGGTATTTTTTTTTATTTCTGAGACAAAATACTTAGCAATGAGGGAGAAAGGTCTTGTGGCCCAGAGTCTGAAGCATCTCCTGCTGGGGATTGGTGGCAGCAGGGGCTGTGCGCACACTGATCCAGGAAGTAGGGGGTGGGGGGGCATTGGTGTCCAAGCTTTCTGGTCCACAGGGACACTGTTTCCTTGGTCAGCTCAAGTAAGTAGATTGTAAGAGATTCTATAATGTGGTTTTCCCATTTCCCACATTTAAATTGTGGTTGCCACTTGAAAGATCTTTTCATGCGGCCATAGGCTTGTTAAGGTATTTAAATTCTGGAGGTATAGACATTTACCTATGAAGATAGTTCTCTTATGTGAAGAGAGATACTTGATTTATTTTAATGGTCATCTTATTTTTCTCTTCAGTGTATTCCACAACAGAAAAATGACAGTGACTGTGGAGTCTTTGTGCTCCAGGTAAATACTTTTTACGGTGTCTGAGTTGGTTGTTTTATTTCAAGAGAAGAAATAATAGGTAGTCCTGTTGTGTATACAGCACTAGGGAATACAACACTTTCCCTTTGTTGTTGGGATACACTGGTTTCTGTATTTGCAGATGTCATCATTAGGAAGAACTGCCTTTCAGGGACTAGAATGGATAGGGGGTGTTATCCATATCTTACGGGAAGTTATTCTAAGTGTATCAGATAAGTGCATGTGTTTATGGGGAAATGATTTTACACATGATCTCAGAGATTTACAAAGACCTTGGAAGGTAACCCACTGTACACCTCACACCTCATGAATATTACTTTCCCAGTGAAGTCTCTAAGTGCAGGCTAGCAAGTTGCCGTTGGGAAGAGTGGAAGGATGCTTAGCTATTCACTTGCCTGGAAAGCTACTTCTCATTTGGAAGTCAGTGCTCTAAAACAGATGTGCACACCTTTAATCCCAGGAAGAGAAGTAGATCTCTGTGAATTCCAGGCCAGCCTGGTCTACAAAGCCAGATCCAGTACAGCTAGGGCTGTTACACATAAAAACCCTGTCTCAGAAACAACAGCATAATTTTACAAGACCCATAAATGTTATTGTGCAGCTTTAGACTGTTAGGTGTGTGTGACTAAAAGGCAGCGGGGTAGGGGTAGGAGGGTGGAGGCTGGGCTTGCCTCTCAGGTGTCTCTGCAACAAAGTTTGTGGTTTTTCTTTTTCTGCAGTACTGCAAGTGCCTCGCCCTAGAGCAGCCTTTCCAGTTTTCTCAAGAAGACATGCCTCGTGTGCGGAAGAGGATCTATAAGGAGCTGTGTGAGTGCCGGCTCCTGGACTGAGACTCACGCAGCAGCGACTCCAGAAGGCGCCATGATGGAGCAGATGGTTTGATACTTGAATCTCCAAACACTTACTGAATCTTTACAGATATTTCAGATTGGTGGTATTGGGCCACTTATTGTTACCTCAGATTTATTTTTGCCCTTCATTTCTCCTGCTATCATGTACTTTTTTTTTTAATGTTCAATTTAGTTTCATTTTTAACTTTATGGATTCCATATGTCCCTCCCATATTTAATATTTATTATCCAAACGCATGCATATAGACTGAGCATGCAGTAAAGAGTATTAAAAAAAAAAAGCCTAGTAGATTTGGTGCAGCTTTTGAAACATAGTTAGATGTGAACTGAATACAGGTTTAAAAGTTAACCCCAGAACCTAAAACTGCAAGATGTTTTTGATACAGCATAGCTCAGAGTAGATGTTCCTTATGGCATAAAGGGTAGCTAGGAGTGCTGTGGAAAGCCAGTCACATTTCACTCACACCAGCAGTACCTTTTGCTGATATCCCTCAGATGAGTCTCCAGCATGAGATGCAGTCCTTCTGAAGGGGAGAGGGGCTGTTCTGCTTAGGGATATGGTGCTTGCAAGCACAGTGCTGAGAAGAGTTAAGGTATGAGAAAAAAAAAAGGCAGTGTCCTTGGGTGCCAGTTACCTGATTTTTAAAAAGGCAGGGGGAGGGGTTATTTTGTTTTGTTTTGCTTTGAGACCAAGTCTCACTATGTAGCCCAAGCTGTCCTGGAGCTCACAGTAGCTAGGCTGGCCTCAAACTCAAGCTAAACCTGCCTCTGTCTCCCCAGTGCTGGTAACGTAGGTACATACCAATACAGTCAAATTCCCATTTTGGTTTTATGAATTACAATATGTAGGCTAAATCTCATAAAGGCTTTTCCTGAGACATTGAATTTTCTTGGATTTTTTTTCTGGGTTTTGACTTGTGAAAAAAACTTAGCATCCATTAAATTCATAGTCAAATAAATGAGAATTTGGCATTTCATGAAAGTAATTTGCTAGTTACTGCTTCTCTGTGTTGCTGCCCATGTGCTCCAAGGCACTTAAGATTTACTGAATGTTCTACTTCAAGGCATATAAAATACACACCCTCAAAAGTAGAAGACTGGGTATGGTCTTTTGCAGACAGGGGGTGTGGGGGAGGCAGCACTGTGGTCCCTGGGAGAGCAGTGGCAAGGGATGGTCTCTCTAGTCTTCTCTGGTGCCTCAGCAGCTCAAAAGGCTCTTTTGGCTTCCACAAGAACAATCTGAATCCTGTATTTATTGAGCAGGTTGTACAGTAGTCCTGTTCTCTGAGTTAGGATGAAAGTGGTACAGCTTGCATCTTTAATCTGGCCTTTTGTGACATGTTTGAAAGGAATATAAGATGCATATTAATCCAAACCAGTTTTTTCTCTCTCCCAGAATTGGAGGGAAGCGTTAAGAAACTTGTGTAGAAAACTACTGAGTACATGACAGAGAAGAACTACGTAGCTAGACATGAGATGTTTGAAAAACAAGAAAGGCAAAATGGCTGAGTAGGGCTTACTGCCTCAGTTAGGGCTGAACCACCTAGGCTTCCATGCAGGAGTCTCAGCAGTGGCACAGGCACAGCATGGCACACTTCTCTCCTCAGTTAGCCAGACTGAGTCCTAAAGCCGGGTCAGCAGTCCTTGTGCTTGAGGTCATTACAAAGACTGAGGTAGAGGCACTTTATGTTGCTACAGGTTAAGGTTGTGTCAAAACTGGGGAAGATGAGAATTTAGATAGGGGAAGATATCTTTATTGCTTCTGTGGTACTGGGGATTGAATGCAGGGCCTATTTCTATGTTAGGCAAGTGATCTAGCACTGAGGTACAACCTTAGCCCTCCTTATACATTTTTGCATTTTGAGACATGGTCTTATGATGTTGCCTAGGCTGGCCTCTAATTAGCTCAGTGGCTGAGCCTGGTCTTCAGTTTATACTCCTGTCACCCAAGTAACTAGGGTTACTGGCCAGGCTGCTTGAAGATCTTTTAGGAAAGGGGCTTGGGGAGCAGGGTCTCCTGTGTCAGACTAGCCTCAAAGGTGCTAGGATTATAGGTCTCTGTCACCATGCCCAGCTAAGGATGTAGTCTTAAGACTTTCAGACATAATTATACCAGCATGAGCTTCAAAACTTATATGCAAGACATTACTGTGGGATTTTGTTGGTGCCTCCCATACTGAAACAGCCAGCAGCAGTAAGATGACTGACTCAAAGATCTTAAGGAAGTATTTCACTTCCCCAATAAGAGACTTCATGCGCAAGTTACAATTGTTGAAACAGGGTCTTTGTTTAGCCCAGGCTGGCCTCATACTGCAGTCCTCCTGCCTCAGCCTCCCTGATGTATAGATTACATGGGTGCGCCAGTATGTCCAATGCCTGGGAGAATAACCATAATGGCCACCTCTGCAGTCTGAGCGGCCGTCCTGTAAGCTGTGAGGAATGCAGGAATGAGCACTCTGCTCTCCAGGGCCAGTTACTCTTTCCTTTCTAGCATGATAGGACACCTTCAGGTGTACTATTCAGCTTGCTTTAGCCTACATGCTGGGTGTCTTCAGTATGTTCTACACCTGTATCCGTCATTAGTGAGATCTGGTTTCAGCACACAGTTCTTCTTTCTCTTCTTGTAATTACATGTAAACCTCTGTTTAGCTTTCAAATCCTAGATTGCACAATCTTTTGATGTTTGCAGTAATGCTTTACTGTCACTGGCTTGGCACTGAATTTTGATACCCATAAAGTACTGGCAGACTTTATGTCACTGGGATGAATGTAAGCCTTGCACAAACTTAGAGCTATTCATATATGATGAGCCTTTAGCAAGCTGCCCAGTCCTCATGGGCAAACTTCCCTGGCTGTAGTTGCTTTTTCCCAGTAGTAGTTCCTTTTGTTAAACCTCTAGCAATCAATACAGATTTAATTCATCTTTTAGTTTTCTTAACCATGGAGACTTTAACTTTCAGTTGGCCTCTCAAGGAAGAGAAAAGAAGTTGCTGCCAATAACTTCACAGCACATTTTTGGCTTTGCACTGTATTGTTTACCATTGAATATGAATAACATGGTCATCATGAGTTTATGGTTGGAATACACCAGTACAGAGCTAACTAGGGACACAGCCAGTACTTGTCTAATGTGACTTGTTGCTTTCCTCTGCAGTTGGGGCTCCCTGCTTCTTCCCTGCCTTAGGAGCCATTGGGGGTCTGGGCGGGTCAGAGACAGTGAGTTAATTATGTCAATGAAATACACTGATTTATCTGCTGTGTTTCATTATGTTAAGAGACCAAGTTAATCAATAATTATAAAGTGCAGAGTTTTGCTAAGTGCTAGGTAGGCTCTGCCTCCTGGCCAGTAGACGTCTAAGATCTGGGGAATAGCATCCAAGAAATGCTAATGTATTTGGGGGTTACAAAAGCAGACCTAGACAAGTTGTTCACTTGAATGATACCTGTTGGTCAGATAGATTTTATTAAAAGATTATCAATGTAAAATTACAGTCAGTACTCAACCCTTCTAGCAAAATATTTTTTTGAAAAATAAACTAAATGCCTTTATAAACATGTGTTCTGTTGTGTTGAATAATGTGTATTGTGTGGTGGATAGTATATTTCTTAGCGTCATTCCAGTGGTGACAAGGCTCACTGTGTAAGCCCTACCTAGTTCCACCCACAGAGCTGCACTGCAGCAGGACCTCTTTCTTGGGCCTGTTCTACTTTATCCTCTACATGGCTACTGAGTATGGAAAATGTGCTTGATGTGACTAAAAACTCCTCAAGCTTCAGTTTCCTTTTTATTGGCCACATATGGTAACACACACATTGTTCATTTATTTGTTTTGTCTTTTCTTTGTTCTGGCGGTCTTGGAACTTGTTCTCTAGACCCTCCTGCCTCTGCCTCCCATTGATCCCTAGTGGGACCAAAAGTGTGCACCACCAATGTCAGCTGTCATTTGATACTGTTTACTCATTAGTGTTCTGCATGTAAATAAGTGTACCATGATGCATGCAGTACTAGAGTTATAGATAGTTGTAGCTACCACATGAGTGCTGGGAAGTGGACCCAGGTCCTCTGGCAGACAGCAAGTACCAAGACATTGCTCCAGCCCCAACTTTTTTCTTTTTTCTTTTTTTTTTCCTTTCGAGACAGGGTTTCTCTGTATAGCCCTGGCTGTCCTGGAACACTTTGTAGACCAGGCTGGCCTCAAACTCAGAAATACTCACTCAGAAATCCGCCTGCCTCTGCCTTCCGAGTGCTGGGATTAAAGGCGTGCAGCACCATGCCCGGCCAACTTTATTATTTTTAAGTAGTCATTTGTGGTGTCTGGCCACAATATTGGTTGGCAGAGCTCTAAACCAAGTCTCAAAATTTCTACTTCAGCTTACAATAATATATAGGGAGCTATTAATCGCAGAGATGCTATTAATCACAGGATGGCTATTCTTACTCTTCATCCACATGCCTGTTGGCTCTTTTTTGTTTCTCGGTAGTTTTTTGTTGTTGCTGTTCTTTGGAATAGAGGTGGGTTGTACCTTTTCTAGATTCCTGCTGTGTAACCTTGGCAACCTACCATCTTTTCCCCTCGGCTTACCGGCACATGTCACCACACCCAACTTGGCCTGTATCTCTGAGATCTCACTTTTTTTGATTAAAATGAGATATAGTTCAGATAATCTCTCTGACATTGGAAAGAAGGGTAAAATCAAAAAAGACGGTCAAGGCCGGGTGTGGTGGCGCACACCTTTAATCCCAGCACTAGGGAGGCAGAGGCAGTCGAATTTCTGAGTGAGTTCCAGAACAGCCAGGGCTATACAGAGAAACCCTGTCTAGAAAAACAAAAACAAACAAAAAGACTGTCAAAATTAGCATCCTCGAGCCCAGGAAACACCCTCTTATGCAGCCCCGTTTCCCTCCTGTTTCATCATCTACAGTTATGTCTTCTGTGGTTGCTTAGTGTTGTCTTGTTTTCACAAAGGTGCCCACACTTCCTCTCCCAGGGTAGAGGGCCACCAAAACATGTCCCACTTTATAGGCGAGGAAATATACACAGAAGAAGTTGGTCTAACTTTATTGAAACTTGTTACAGAAGGTACAATTCCCACTGTCTTGAGTCATAGATTATTGAAACCTGACTTATATTTTACTACAAAAGAATGTATGATAAACAGTTCAAGCTACAGTATAAAAAGCTTTATTTTAAAACTTAAGTGTCTCCTCATTGAGTGTTTGCCAAGGGGCTGCCTAAGCATTAGCAGTTGTTTCGGCTCCAAGAAAACTACACTTAATAGAGCAACCACAAAAAACTAGCGAGAATTAGAAGATGCTTTAGTAACAAACACGAAAAGATTTACTTCTTGTATCAAAAAAGTTACTCATATATAATACAAAGAAAATGAAAAAAAAAATCTTTAGATTCCTGTACAGACTGACCTCTTATTAAAACATGGACCCCAGTAAGCACAATTTCAGGGAGAAAAAAGACTAACATATGTGTATCAGTTATATCAGAGTTTCCTAGAGGTTTTCTCTCCCAATTTTCAGACTCTTTTATTGTTTAATCCCAAGGATTAAAGCCAGAAACACTCACATAATAAGTCCTTAACTGCTGTGTCTGGTACCTTCCCTAGCCCCTTTAAATTTCTATTTTGAGGCAGACTTACAAGGTCCCCAGGCTGGCCTTTAACTTCT
This sequence comes from Mus minutoides, assembly GCA_902729485.2. Classification (NCBI taxonomy): domain Eukaryota; kingdom Metazoa; phylum Chordata; class Mammalia; order Rodentia; family Muridae; genus Mus; species Mus minutoides. Next base: position 248 of record LR752443.1, on the reverse strand, counting down.
GATCATCTTGATTCAGTCTCCCAAGTAGCTGGGATTACAGGCCTGGGTGAAGCCCTTTTCTAAAGCCCACTCTATTCTAAGGTCCTTTTGAAAATGGGAAGAAATAATTTAATGGTTCCAACCTTAGCTTCCATATCAAGGCAACGTTTGAGTTCATTCCATTCCCTACTGACAGTGTCCTCCCTACTTACCATACCGGAGGCTCTCTGTATAACAAAGTCTTTGTTTTTGTTTTATTTTAAATTTTC
>LR751574.1:133956-158135 GCA_902729485.2 Mus minutoides | reverse complement strand
ATAAACATTTCATACTCCTGTGTTCTGACATAATTCAATCTCATAACCTTTCTGGAGTTCCTTCAAATTAGCATACACATTTAGAAAGACAGCTTAGTGCTGAGAATTTACTTTATTCTTCTGGAGAATGAACTGAAGCAGTGTCATGCAGAGTTCTGTCATACCCCTAAAATGTTTACTCAAATGACCACAAATAATCTAAAAAATTGAACACATAAAACATTTTAATCCATATATTTCTTTCTTTCAAAAACTCATTTTTTGTGATATTTGTATAGAAAATACAAAAAAACACTAAAATTCTGCTATTTACCAGCTATGAAAAAACAAAAGAGAAAGAAAGAAAGGAAGAAAGGAAGGAAGGAAGGAAGGAAGGAAGGAAGGAAGGAAGGAAGGAAGGAAGGGAGAGAGAGAGAGAGAGTGAGAGAAAGAAAGAAAGAAAGAAAGAAAGAAAGAAAGAAAGAAAGAAAGAAAGAAAGAAGAAAGGAAGGAAGGAAGGAAGGAAGGAAGGAAGGAAGGAAGGAAAGAAAGAAAGAAAGAAAGAAAGAAAGAAAGAAAGAAAGAAAGAAAGAAAGAAAGAAAGAAAGAGAGAGTAAGGAGCAAAACCAAAAAAGAATGGACTATTTAGTTAAGCACACAAAACCAACCAGAGGATTAGAATCCACTTTCAGAACTGCTAGTGCACTAGTAACATATCTCTGTTAATGAATCTGAGCAACCAGAGAATCAAAAGTCCTTATTGAAACCTGTGCTTTTAAATGTTTTTGAATGTCTATTGGAAATGACAGTTGAAAGCACCTATTGTTTGAAAGAAGTTGCAGGTTATGTCTATGAAACTTGATTTCTTATAAATTGCACTACCTCAATGCCTGCTGAGATTGAAAAAACTTATTGTTCTTCAGGATTTTGATGCAAAATAAAGAAAACAGTTGAAGGTTGAGAATTCAGTGTAAGGAAAAGCTGATTTTCACTTGTTTGTTGTGTAGAATACAAATGAGATTGTGTGTGACCTCAAAGGTCTAAGTCTCTTACTTGTTGTTTAATGGGACGCCATAATGCACATATATATCTATACTCTCTCACTTTGTAAAACTGCAAGCACATATTAGAGCTGACAAATAGAAAATTCCTCATTCTTCAAAACTCTCAGAAGAATGACTGTTAAAAAGGAAAAATAACTAGATTTTATGGCAAAGAACTTTCATACATGTGACTATGGGGTTAACTCCTACACCAGTATAAAATTAAGAAACACTACAATTAATGTATTATAACAAATATAATTTATGAACTGAGAAGATAAAGGACTGTAATGCCTATGTGCAAGCCCAGTTAGCTTGAAAGACTTTCAGTTCTATGTGTCTCGTAAACTAGTAGGTATTAGGCTCTTCTCCAGGGACAGACTTCCCCAGGTAAGAGTGTTGCTTTGCTATTGTCTAGGCTGTGTAGGCTTATAACTGGCTGTGTAGGCTTATAATCCTTTGATGTCACTGTTTTACATAGTCAAAAGAAGACAGCACTGTCTACTAGTATGTATCCAATACATCATTGTTTTTAAAGGATTCCGCATGGCTTTTGTTGCTGATATTGCTAATAAAAAATCTCTGGACTTTTATTTTCTCTAATTCTACTGAGTGCTAGATTGATTTTTTAAATTACATTTATTTATTATTAATTAATTAACTTTTAGCCCTATCTCAGCTTCCCTTAATTCCTATCCTTTCAGTGCTCCCTCTTCCTTCTCCTCCCCCATCCCCTCTCTCCTCAGAAAAGGGGAGGCCTCCTATAGATATCAACCAGCCTTGGCATATCAAGTTGTAGTACTAGGCACATGTTCTTCTATTGAGCCTAGACAAAGCAGTGCATTTAGGGAAAAGGGATTCAAGGGCAGGCAACAGAGCCAGAAGCATTCCCTCCCTCTGCTGTTAGAACTCCCACATGAAGTAATCCAAGCTCCATAGCTGTTACATAAGTACAGAGGGCCTAGTTTCATCCCATGCATGCTCCAGTTGACTGGTCATTATCTGTGAGTGATTATGAGTGCAGGTTAATTGATTTTGTAGGTTTTCTTATAGTGTGACCTCTCCTGCTTCCTTAATTCTTGTTACCTCACTTGTACAAGATTCTTCAAACTCCACTTAAGGCTTGGATGTGGGTCGCTACATCTCTTTTCCATCAGCTGTGCATGAAGCCTCTCAAATAACAGTTATGCTAAGATCCTGTCAGGAAGTATAGCAGAATATCATTAATAGTGACAGTGGACTCTCTCTTGTGACATGGGTGTCAAGCTAGGCCAGTTATTGTTTGCTGATTCCCTAAATGTCTGCCTCATCTTTAACTCTGAACATATTCTAGGCAGAACAAACTGTGAGTTGATAGTTTTGCATCTAACTTGATGTCAGAATCCCTCCATTGGAAGTCTTGCCTAGTTACAGGCAATTGCCATTTCATGTTCTGTGTCTCATCCTCAAGTGCTAGGAGTCTTAGCTAGTGTTACCCTCACAGATTCCTAGAACTTTATCTTAGGTTACTAACTTGACACAGAGATGCCTTCCCCATGCCAGTTGTCTAAGTACTCTGTTACTCTTTCTTATCCCTACTTGATTCCTCCTGTTCCTGTCAACACCCCCTCCCTCACCCTGTTTACTCCAGCATGCACTACATCAATTCTAATTTTCTTTTCATTGAAATTCAAAGCTTTCCCCCTTGGGCTCTCTTTGTTATTTAGTTTCTTTGGTTCTGAGGATTATAGCATAGTTATGCTCTACTTTATGGCTAATATATCCCTATAAGTGAGTACATTCCGTATTTGTCTCTCTAGGTCAGGATTATTTCACTCAGGATGATCTCTTCTAGTTCTGTCCATTCGCCTGCAAATTTCATGATGTCTTTGTTTTTAAAACTGAGTAGTATCCAAGTATCTAAATGTAGTACATTTTCTTTATCTCTGTGAGAAAACTCTACTAATTAAGGTTGACTTCCACCATGACTGATAGCCTCTGGGTTCTGTGCAATATGGGAGTCTCAGGTCATTAGCTGGGCTTCTCTTTCTATGACTTTGTCTGGGGAATTCTAACTTCCCATTCACATCTCCACCTGGGGAATGTCAGATTCCCTCAGTTAGATTAAAGGATCAATTACCTTTTTCTTGATAAAAACCTGTTCCGCTAGCATCTGAGCTTCCTGAAATGTTTCCCCATGCTAATATGAGTAACCCACCAGTACTGTACTGGTACTGTAAGCCACCAGACAATGATTGTAGCCCATCCTGGATGTTCCTACCTTCAGTCTCCCAAAACTTTATGAACCTTGAGTCATGGTAAGTAAAGTTGATCTGTTCCCTGATAGCATATCCCAGTGTGGTCATTCACTATATGAACTCAGGGTTACAGAACCCCGTGCTCCATCCCTGTTCCCCCTGCTCTTGTAGAGCATATAGGCTCACAATCCACTCCACGAGGGCAGGAAAACCTACAATCCATTATTTGGCTGAGGAACATCTTGGTTGTTTCCAGTTTCTGGCTATTACTCATAAAGCTCTTATGAACGTAGTTGAACAAGTGTCTTTGTGGTATGATGGAGGACCTTTTGAGTATACACAAAGGGGTAGTATAGCTAGTTCTTGAGGTAAAATATTCCCAATTTTCTATGAAAACAAAAAATTGAGTTCCAAGTAGTTGAACAAGTTTGCACTCCCAGCAGCAAAGGAGATGTCTTCCTCTTACGCAATATCTTTGCCAGAATGAGTTGAGTTTTTGATCTTAGCCATTCTGATACATATCAAATGAAATCTCACAGTTTTGATTTTCATTTTCCTGATGATTCAGGATGTTAGACATTTCTTTAAGTGCTTCTTAGCCATTAGAGATTGCTCTGTAGAGAATTCTTTGTTTAGATCAATACCCTATTTTTTAATTGGGTCAATTGGTTTGTCGATGTCTAATTTCTTGAGTTCCTTATATATTTTGTATATCAGCCTTCTGCTGGATAAAGGATTGGTGAAGGTCTTTACCCATTCTGTAGGCTATCCCTTGGTCCTTTTGATGGTGTCCTTTGCCTTAGAGAAGCTTTCCAGTTTCAGGATTGATGCTTTCTTTGTAAATCAAGATGCATTTATGACTTAATTGTTGAATAATTTACTGAAAGGAAATACTATCATTCCCCAAAACATGGGTAAATGGTATTAACATATATATATATATATATATATATATATATATATAATCTATGAATATGAATGGTGCTAAGCAGTGATTAAAATTGACATTTTTCAATTGCAATGTGTAAAAGAATAGTATACATTCATTAGAGAACATTGTTCTAAATTTTAAATATAATTTCTCTCAGAGTACTTATATACATTAGGAGTTCTATAATGTTAGACAATAGTAGCAAGCTTCAGCTTCCAGTCAGCCACACAGTTCCAGGAGTAATCAGTAGATAGTCTGCATTGTTAGGATTCTTGGAGGTGGTCTATTAATTACATTTTCACTTTATGTTATTTTCAGTTAATTATACATTGTGATAACTCTACTATTAGTTGAGGGGCATTGTACATATAATATCCCTTATTCAACTATGTATACTATTTGTTGACACTCAATTAAGTTTATTATTATATTTCTGTATATTTTACATACATTTATAAAATAATAATGTCCAAGCTTAATATTTATTAGTCAAAGGACCCAAAAGAATGTATATTGCTATAAAAATAGATATTTGCCAATAAATCATAGATTTATTTGTATTGAAAATGACAGTTTGCAAATATATAATGTTTACTTTTCTGGAACCTTCAGCTAAATATATTTACTAATTAGTAACTCAGAAAAAATTACTGGTGCTTTTCATGTCTTCTTTTTCTTCTTTTTCTTTTTTTGCAAAAAATGAAAGTAATTATTCAATTTATAAGAAATCACTTACTTACCATAAACAAAGGATAGTCTATGTCATGTTGGTGTAAGTCAGGACAAATCAAAAGCCTGATCTCCCCTAAAATGCTACTCCTAGGGATGATACATATTCTAAGCAACGAAGAATAAGATGAAAGTAGTCCACAGTGTGAAAGGAAATAAATATTTAAAAACTGACAGTTATGAAGTCAGGATTGAATCAAACATTTTTATAGACAGACTAGATAATGAAGCATAGATAATTCCTTACAATAATATGTCTTGCCATATTTTAATACCTATATAAAATCTGGTATAATCCATGGTCACCATATTCTTTCAGCTCTGTTTTAACTGTGGCATGTATATTTAGATTCTTATCACCTGGTAGGATCCTCATGCAGGAGTCTAGCAAATCAGAGAGGAAGATTCCACAAGTAAACCAGCCAACATATTGGAAAAGGTGACAGGTGGTATGAATCCTTTTTCATTATGTTTTCATATGTTCCTTGTAAGTACAGTCACATGAAAACAGCTCAGTTATAACAGAGAACAAGAAGCAAAGCATTCCTTTAAAATAGAAAAAAAAAAAAAAAACAGAAGAAAAGACCATAAACCTAAACTTAATTACCATCATGCATGAAAGTCATTTTCCTTTCCTTTCTGTTTATAATTCTGAGTGCCTGTGTAGATTGTGCATGTGTGTGCAGTTTCTATGGAGGCCAGACAATCACTGGAGCCTATGGAATTAGAGGTACTTACATACTATATGATACGGATACTGGAAAATGAACTAGGATCCTATGTGAAATCAGTCCATATTTTCAACCTTGAGAACCTATCTCCAGCTCTGTGAGTGGGAGACTTTGTCCCTCCAAAGTATTCTATGAAAGTATTTGATAGAAATGTAATGTGTCTATGTTTGAAACGTTTGTACTTAGGGCATCATGTCTCATACCAATAATCCTAGTTAGTACTAAGGAGCCGAGGAGAAAAATCATGAGTACACAAGTTAGTTTCAGGCCACCTTGGATAACAAAGTGAGACCTTATCTCAAATGACATACACAAAATAAATAAAATAACAATAGCAAAAGAATAGGGAAATGGAATTGTTTTGTCATATTTTGTTTGTTATTATTCAGAGAGAATAGAAAAATCAATGATAATGAAAAGTCAAAGGGTTGTTACTGTTTCTGTCTTTGTTGTCTGATTCTTACTATTGAAAGCTACATATTCAATAAAAAATTTCTATACCTATTCGTTGTAAATAAAGTATCTATGCAGTTTCTAACATCATAATTGATTTGTGGCTTACTTCTGAGCAATATATCTCTTTCTCAATTTTCTACAACATATGCTTCCATTTCTTTACTCCCTTGATTTTCTGATTGTCCTGCTTGAATTGTATTATAATCAGGTGTATTTTTGAATTCTTTTAAAAAATCAATAAATTTAATATTCAGTAATATAGCAGAAAAACAATCTGGAGATATATCAAATTAAATTTGAAAAAAAAAAAACAATTGCATAAAACTCAATTCCATGTAGATATACATAAATGTGCTTGTGCACACCTAACACAAACAAATATATAAAATGATATATTACAAAAGGAGAAATGCATTTAAAGTTAAGAATTTGTCTTTATTTATTTTTTATCAAAGAAACATTTTCCTCATATAGTACATACTCCATTCAATTTCCTTTCCTATTTCCTCCCATCTAGATCTAACCCTGGTTTTTTGTTTGTTTGTTTGTTTGTTTGTTTGTTTTTGTAGAAAACAAAAAGATATCTAAGGGAAAAAAATTTAAATGTAACATTAAATAAGACAAAGCAAAATTAAACCAATCAGAATAAGACAAAGCAACAAATAAAGATAATGCAAGGAGCCAAGGAAATGAAACATACAGATGCAGGGACCCATGGCTCTGCATACACAGGAACTCTATAAAAACCACAGAACTAGAAGCCATAACATATACAAAGGACTGAGCAGAGAGAGAGAACGCCTTGACACAACACTGTAAGAAGGAGGACCACTGGAGATCTCATTGACTGTTTCCTATTGCCGATTTACTGATAAGCATGGGGCTTATCTTAAGAGTAGTTTTGTTACCCCAGTGAAACTCCCTTGGAGAAAAATCAATTTTTCACATTTCAAGTGGATAGTAATTAGAGACAGCTAGGGGATAGGATTTAGGGTGTATATCCGTTTTTCATCTCATCCCTAGAACCTCATCTGGTGCAAACTGGTGTATGCTGTGTGCATGCTACCATAGTCTTTGTAAATTTATATGTAAGGGAGCCTTGTTGGGTATGGATCCTGTGTCCTTTGTGTCCTTCATCTACTCTGGCTTTTATACTCTTACCTCCACCATATCCATAGAGTTCCCTAGACTCCAAGGGGAGTGTTCCAAGGTCTCTCATTCTTTGTTTATTGTCTGGCTGTGAGTCTTAATATTTTGTCCACCTGTTGTAGGATAAAAGCTCTCTGGTGGTGACTTAGCAGGGCACTGATCTATCAGAATATCATTAAGGAGTCATTTATTATTATGTCCCTTTAGTAGAATAGTAGAATTTGTTTTTTTTCCTAGTACCTATTCTCAGGTTTCTGATCACCTAAGCAGTCAGAATGATTTTTCTACTTTCTTTCTTTCATTTACTTCCAAATGTCATGATTTCTTTTTTATTTGTTTTGGGTTTTTGTTTGTTTGTTTGTTTGTTTGTTTTATGTTTTCTTAACAACTGGGTTCTGTTATATAAATATACTATATTTTCTTTATCTAGTGATCAGTTGACAAACATCTAAGTTGTTTCAAATTCCAAAGTATTTTTAATAAAGGAACACTGAAATTAGTTGAACAAGGATCTCTTGTAGTAGGATGAAGCGTCTTTTGGGCATATGCTCAAAAGGAGTATAACTAGATCTGGAGGAAGATCAATTTTCACCTTCATGAGTAACTGACACACATATAACCAAAGAGGCTGTACAATTTTGAATCTACCAGCTATGGATCAGTGTTCCTTTACTCCACATCCTCACCAACATGAGCTACTATTTGTTTCATTGACCTTGGTTGAAGTGGAAGTTTCTGGTTTCTAAACAACTCAGTTGTTTCATGTGATATTTTTCTGGAAGTTGTCTTGAGAGAGGGCATGTGTTATTCTCCTGAAAGAAAAAGACACTTGAGGAGGAAAATGATGTTTAGAAAGAATATAAATGGAACCCCACAAACAGTGAAAGAAAAGCTCTTCATTGCTCCAACACTTAGCTAGCCTCTGATGGTCTTCTCTGGTCTACCTGGTCTCACTTCTTAAAGAGAGTGCGAAAGAACTTCCTGTGGTGTTCAGGCTGATTTTTGTCACTTCTGCTAACTCATACCAATTTGGTGGAGCCTTGCTGTTCTGTTGGATTGAGCTGCCACTTCTGATTCATGTTCGGTGTTTGATATTGAATTAGATGACTGGTATCCTGACAATGAAGAGTAGAATTGTCCCAAGGAACTACACTGAAACAGATTCACCACTCTCTTTTCCTACTAACCTTCTTTCTCTCCTACCTGTTGTCAGTAGGCTTGAATGGAGGTGGATGTGTTTAAGTTCCCTAGGTAAAGTAGGCTTTGAAAAACTAAACCTATTCTTATCCATTTTGTCTAGTGTATGATGAATCTCAAAAATAGTTTTGATTTGCATTCCCCAAATTGATAAAGATATTTAACCATTTTTAAATATTTCCTAGCCATTTGAGTTTCCTCCATTGTTAATTATGCTTAGATATAAACCTATTTTTAATTGTGTTGCTTTCTTGATAGCCAGGTTTGTTGGTTTTTTTTTTTTTTTTTTTTTTTTTTTTTTTTTTTTTTTTTTTTTTTTTTTTTTTTTAATTAAAAAAAAAAAAAAACAAAAAAAAAACAAAAAACATGACTGATCTGGCTAGGCGCTGTGACCAGCAGCTGCCTTCCTTCTAGCCAACACCTCTCCCACAAATGCCAGTTTTACCTCTCCAGAGTTGCACGATTGGTCTCCTGCCCACCCATGCTCCAATGTGATTACCTCTGCCCTGGAGCTTGGTCTTTTGTCCAAACTTCCTGATCTAAATCTTGGCCAAATTTGGCCTGGCTTTGTGCTTTCTCTCCTGCCCACATGAGTCACCACAGAAAATACCAGACAGCCTTAATATTTAATACCAGCCAGATTTGTATTGGTAAACCTCCAACCTCAATATGCTTATGCAAAGAACATACAACTCAATTATAATACTGATAAGCTGCACACCTAAATTGAGCAGATATACCACTACATTAGTCTCTTCCCAGCTAAGAGATCCCTTGATACTTGCAGGTCCTCCAGGCCATGTGGTTCTGCTATATCTTCCTCCTCCTCTTTAGCCATTTTCCTCTCTCTCTCTCTGTCCCTCTGTCCTAGTGCCCCATTTCTTCTTCCTCTCCTTTCTCTAAAATTTCTACCCCCACCTGTTTTCTTCCACTGCCCAATTATAGGCTCTGGCCTTTATTTGACCAGTTAAAAATGGGAGCAGGGTTCACATGGAATCACCTGAGACTCTGAGCAGATCCTAGTGTGTATGTATGTGGGGTGTGGGGTGGTGGTAGCAAGGTTAGCATCAAAATGCAGAAAACACCAAGGAAATTCAAAACAGTACATCCCTTTTGCTGACCCTCCTCCACCCTCTGCCCTAAGTCCTTCCCTTAGACTCCCTTTTGTACTACCCAAGCTTGAGACATCTAATCCCAGCAGAACTAAGAACATCCTACCCCACTGAGACACAACCAGGCAGTGCAGCTAGTGGAAGGAGATTCAATGGCAGACAAGAGAGTTAGAGTCAGCAAGTCTTCCAATTGTTCAAGACCCACATGAAAACCAAGCTCAAAATGTGTGATAGGTCTAGTTCCAACCCCTGAATGCTCTTGATTGGGAGTTTATTCCTGGTTGAGCCCAAATGGGTCCAGGTTAGTTGACTCTGTAGGTCTTCTTGTGGTGTCCTTGATTCTTCTAGCTCTGTAACTTGTATCAATCTCTCTGCCACAAGACTCCCTGGGCTCTCCCAATGTTTAGCTGTAGGTCTCTGTATCTGTTCCTATCCACTTCTGGATTAAGCTTCTCGGGAGACAGTAATGCTAGTTTCTTGCCTGTAGGCATAGCTGTATATCATTAATAGTGTTAGGGGTTGACTTTCTCACATGGGATGAGTCTCAACTTAGGGTAGACATCAGTTGACCATTCCTTCAGTCTCTGTTCCATCTTTAGGCCTGTGCACATTGTAGACAGGAACAAGTTGAAAGTATTGTGGGCAGATTAATGTCCTATTACTTCCACTGGAAGTCACTCCTAGCTACAGAGCTGGCCACTTCAGTCTCCATATCCCCTAATTGTAGGATGCTCAGCAACGGTCACCTGCATAAGCTACCCAGAGTCTTCCCTGCCCCACGTCTCCAGCTAGTGCCAGAAGTGCACCAACACACGCTAATTTTTGTTATCACTCCCAGCCTTCTCCTTCCTCTCCTCTCCCTCATCTGATCACCACCCCTGTTCTCTTCCTCACCACTTCTTCAATCCTGTTCTCTCTCTCTCTGTCTACCGCAGATGACTCGTGTTTCCCCTTATGGATGAGATTCATATTTCCTCCCCTGGGCCCTCCTTATCACCCAGTTTCTTTGGGTCTTTGGATTGAAGCATAGATATCCTGCACTTTATACCTAATGTCCCCTTATAAATGAATACATAACAATGTGGTTTTTGTGGTACAGGTTAACTCACATAGAATGATATTTTCTAGTTCCATCCACTTGCCTGGAAATGTCATGATGTCTTTTTTTAATAGCTGAAAATTGTAAATGTACCACCTATTCTTAATCTATTCTTCAGGTGAGAGACATCTACATTGTTTCCTATTTCTGTCTATTATTAATGAAACTGCTATGAACATAGTTAGGCAAGTGTGGCATAATGGTGGAATGTCTTTCAGGTATATGCCCAGGAGTGGTGTAGCTATGTCCTCAGGAAGAAATAGTCCCAATTTTCAAAAAAAAGCCAACAAACTGATTTCCAAATGGTTTTTATGTTTTTTGCACCCCATATAAGCAATAGAAAAGTGTCCCCCTTCACTTGAGATTTTGATCATAACCATTATGAGATCTTTGGATTTGTATTTGGTCATTTGAAATTTCTCTGTTGAGATTTCTCTGTTTAGCTCTGTACTCCCTTTTAAAATTGGGTTATTTGAGTCGTTTGTCTCTCACTTCTTGAAGTTTTTGATTGTTTGTTTTTTTATTTTTTTTTATAAATTTTTGATATTATTTATCCAAATAATCCAAACATCCAAACAGTCAATTTTTGAGATGGTCATGGGGTCATGAGAAGATATATTTTATTTAATTTGTGTAAACTGTACTATATATATATTGGTTAAGCACATTTCATTCATAACCACTGCTAGTTTCATTATTTCTACATGTACTTTCTGCCTTTGTGAGCTGGCCATTGGTGAGTGTCAGGTATTGAAGTCTCCCACTATTAGTGTGTGTGTGTGTGTGTGTGTGTGTGTGTGTGTGTGTTTTCCTTGATGGTATGGAATTACTTTTTTTGTGTGTTTTCTTGAATGTAGTTACCCTTCTTAGGTTGGAGTTTTCTTTCTAGTGTTTTGTTTTTGTTTTTTGTTTTGTTTTTTGTGGTTTTTTGTGGTTTTTTTTTTTTTTTTTTTTTTTTTTTTTTTTTTTTTTTTTTTTTTTTTTTTTTTTTTTTTTTTTTTTTTTTTTTTTTTTTTTTTTTTTTTTTTTTTTTTTTTTTTTTTTTTTTTTTTTTTTTTTTTTTTTTTTTTTTTTTTTTTTTTTTTTTTTTTTTTTTTTTTTTTTTTTTTTTTTTTTTTTTTTTTTNAAGCAGGAGCTGATACAGAGGCCATGGAGGGATGTTCTTTACTGGCTTGCTTCCCCTGGCTTGCTTCTCCTTTCCAGGTTCATCTGTTGAGAATGCTCTGTTTAGCACTGCACCCCATTTATTTATTTGTGTTATTTGGTGTTTTGGACAAGGCCTTTACCTGTTTGACTGTATTTTCCTGTACTTCCTTAATCTAATTATTTATTTCCTGTGCAATGTCTCTATCATCTTCATAAGATTGGGTTTAAAGTCATTTCCCTGTACATTGGTTATGTTAGGATAGCCAAGATTTGATGTAGCAGGATAATTATGCTCAGAAGGTGACATGGAACTCTGGGTACAATTCATGTTTCTCAGCAGTTGGCTCTTTCCTTGGAGACAAAAAGAGGATTGGGGTTTGGGGTAAGAAATCTAACCTGTATCTTCCTGGTGCTGCAGAACTGGTGAAGTTGGCCAAAAAGTTAACTGGATAATTGATCTCAGGGGGAACAACAAGCTGCTAGGTCCAGCTAGCTATGCCCTCAGAGGACACAGTTGGCAGGGGAATGGATAGTATAACGGGATCTCACTTGTATGTTCCTGATGCTGCAGGCCTGGTGATGACAGGCAAATAGGACTTGATAGCCAGTTTTTTTGTTTGATTGCTTGTTTGCTTGCTTGTTTGGTTGGTTGGTTAGGTTTTAGTCCTTTATGTATTTTTTTTTAATATTAGCCCTCTAACAGATGTGTAGTTGGTGAAAAATATTGTCCCAGTCTACATACTGGCACTTTGACAGAATGATGACACCCTTTGTTGTTTGTAAGCTTTTCAGTCTCATGCAGTCCCATTTACTAATTTTAGATCTTAGTGCCTGTCATAATGTTGATCTGCTCAGAAAGTTTTTTCCTTTGTTCAATGCTATTCTCCATTTTATCTTCTCTCATGTTGCCTATATCTGACTTTATATTAATATCTTTGGTCCATCTATGGTTGAGTTTTGTGTAAGTACAGATCTATTTCTGTTCTTATGCATGAAGCCAGTTTAATCACCAATATTTGCTGAACATATTAAGACTTTTTCTAACCTTTCTTTATCCCTGATGAGATTACTTAACCATAAAAGTTCCACTGTATTCAAAGGAAGTCATTTCCAACTTAAAAAAACAAACAAACAACAACAACAACAAAAAAAAACCCTTAATTAAATTACTTCCCTACTGTCTTCCAGCAAGGAAAACAAAACAATACTTCTTTAAAAGGATTTTTTTTTCTGAGTTTGTTTTCTTCCTGATGCTCTAGGTCAAAAAAAAAAAAAAAAAAAAAGTCTTCAAACTCTTGACTTTTTACATAGATGGATACCAATGAAGCATTCCTAGATTATGGAAGCTTGGTTTCAGATCACAGTACTCTATAAGATAAATAACATTTATGATAGACAAAAACAGATACTAAGACCATAGATTTACTTTAAAACAAGCATGTTAATTGGCTATTTATTTTTTCACAGAAGGAAGTCTTCAGAAAATAATATATGCAAACTGTCCTGCAACATTCATTCTACTCTAAATGTTTGCGAAGAAAATAATATATCATAATATTCCATTATTACGTAGAATGTGGTCTTATCTATATATAGAAGTAAAACAGGTGACAATGACAATGACTACAGTAACATATTTTGATGCTTTATACTGAATTTGATTTAATATTTTTATACACTCCAGATTTTATTCCCCACCCATTCTGCCCTCTGACAGTTCCTCATTCCATACTTTCTCCTCACCCATCCTGTCCCCACACCGGACTCCCACCCAACCAGACTTCTAAACTTCCTGGAGCCTCTAATCTCTTCAAAATTAATTGCACCTTCTCTGGCTGAATCCTGACCCAGCAGTCCTCTACTGTATGTGTGTTGGGGGCCTCTTATCAACTGGAGAATGCTACCTGGTTGGTGATCCAGTGTCTGAGAGATCTCAAGGATCCAGGTTAGTTGAGATTGCTGATCCTCGTACAAGGTCACCCTCCTCCTCAGCTTCTTCCAGCTTTTCCCTAATTCAACCACAGGGGTCATCAGATTCTGTCCATTGGTGAGGGGCAAATAACTGCATCTAACTCAGCTGTTTGTTGAGTCTTTTTTTTTTTTTTACTACTTTTATTAGATATTTTCTTCATTTACATTTCAAGTGTTATCCAGCTAGTTCCCTATATCCTCCCCCCTCCCGGTCCTGCTCCCCTACCCACCCACTCCCACCCCTTGGCCCCTGCGTTCCCCTGTATTGGGGCATATAAAGTCTGCATAACCAAGGGGCCTCTCTTCCCACTGATGGCCAANGAGTTCTTTATATATATTGGATATCAGTCCCCTATCTGATTTAGGATTGGTAAAGATCCTTTCCCAGTCCGTTGGTGGCCCTTTTGTCCTGTTGACAATATCTTTTGTCTTACAGAAGCTTTGCAACTTTATGAGGTCCCATTTGTCAATTCTTGATCTTACAGCGCAAGCCATTGCTGTTTTGTTCAGGAATTTTTCATATATAGGCAGTCTTGATAGGTTCCTTGCTGTGAGCACTCCATAGCCTCAGTAAGGGTCAGGCCTTGGGACCTCCCCTTGAACTGGATCCCACTTCTGGCCTGTTGATTGGCCTCCCTTTCCTCAGGTTCTTCTTCATTTTTGTACCTGCTGTTCTTTCAGAAAGAAGGATGGGTCCGAGCTTTGACTGAGGAATGGAAATGCCCTCCCTCACTTGATACCCTGTCTTTCTGCTGGAGATGGGATCAACACTTTCCTTCTCCTCCCTCTATAACATTTCAGTTAAAGTTCCTTCCTTTGAGTCCTGAGTGTATCTCAACTCCCAGGTCTCTGGTAAATTCTGGAGGCTCCCCAAACACACCACCTCCTACCTCAGGAGGTCATCTGTTTCTATTCTTTCTGCTGGCACTCAGAGCTTCAGACATTTTCCCCCACCCAATATAAGATCATGTTCCCCTCTTCTTCCTACCCTGGGCTCTTTCCCACCCAGATCCCTCCCTACCCCCTTGTGCTGCCTTCTTCTCCCTCCCAAGTGGGATTGAGGCTTCCTCACTTGGGCTCTTCAGTTTGATGGACTTTAGAGTTCTGTGGACTGTATCTTGGGTACTCTGTACTTCTCTTTCTTTCTTTCTTTCTTTCTTTCTTTCTTTCTTTCTTTCTTTTCTTTTCTTTTCTTTATTTTCTTTTCTAGGGGGGTAATATCCACTTATTAGGGAAGACATACCATACATGTCCTTTTTTATCTGAGTAACCTCACTCAGGATATTTTCTAGTTCCATACATTTGCCTGCAATACTCAGGATGTCCTTGTTCTTAATAGCTGAGTAGTATTGCATTGTGTAAATGAACCAGTTTGCAATCCCACCAGCAATGGAGCAGTGTTCTTCTTTCTAGAATTTTAAGAGATGTCTCAGAGTACTTCCCTTACATAAATATGAAAATTGAGGTTCAATAAATTAAATCATTTACACAATGCAATAGTATTCAGCTATTAAGAACAAGTAGTATTGCATTGTGTAAATTTTCTGTATGCACTCCTCTGTCATGGAACATCTGGGTTGTTTCCAGCTTTTGGCTATCACAATCAAAGCTGTTATGAACCTAGTGGAACACGTGACCCTGTGGCTGGTGGGTTATCTTTTGAGTGTATACCTAAGAGTGGTATTGCTATGTCTTCAGGTAGATCTATTTCCAATTTTCTGAGGAACCTCTAGATTGATTTCCAGAGTGCTTGTACCAGTTTGCAATCCCAACAACAATGGAGGAGTTTTCTTCTTTCTAGAATTTAAGATATGTATCAGAGCACTTCCCTTACATAAATATGAAAATTGAGGCTCAATAAATGAAATCATTTACCATTGGATATAATAATTGAGATTCTTAATCACAGTATGTGTTCTTTCACATTTAGCCAACTTCCTTTTTAAAAATGGACAAATCTTTTATCTCCATTGGTTTTGCTTTTTTTCTCATTGTGTTTCCATCTTCCCCTTCATTTCATTGTATGGATTCCAGGAGATCATTAATCCTAAACTTTAATAAGTTTTAATATATAAAATCAATTTTCATTTATTCTTAGAACTACTGAAAACCCTAACTGTACATTCATACATGATGTTCAATTTGTGAATGCATGTTTGCACCTATCCTAGAATAAATGAGACACTGACTCTGAAAACAAAAGGGAAAGAGAGGGTTCTCTGTGCTTCATACACATCACACTAGATTTGTAAGCAGTAGGCTGCAATGTGGAGTTATATAAATCTAATAACTATACATTCTGCCTTGTGATTTCATATAGAGTAAACAAGATACAAAATGCATGCCACACAAGAGTTATGTCCTTACTGTCCACTTCGCATCCTCCAGCAAAGGGACACAACTTCTCATCTTGTCTTTTTGTAGTTTGCTTTCCTTTTAGTGTCATGCTACACATACAATAACTTCTTAAATTTTTATTTCTATTTTGTTACAGAATATTTATCTATTATTTATGTATTTATTTATTGTTAATCATTCCATTTGTTTAGACCTCAAATGACATCCCACTTCCTGGTTACTCCTCCATGAGCCCTAATCTCACAAACTCCCTCTCCTCCCTCCCCTTTGCCTCTCTGATGGTGCTACTCTGCCCACCCACCCTCTCCTGCCTCACCCCTTCAGCATCCCCTCACCCTCTACTCTGGGGCATCAAACCTCCACAGGAACAAGGCCCTCCAAAACATTTATTTAAAGACCAACTAATACTGGCCTTTCCCAATTCTTCCTCATAGATGTCACTTGCTTAGCTTCAAAATCTAAGAACTTTATGATTTCTACTACTTTCTGACATATGTGCCAGTTCATAGACGTGTCTTTCCTACTATATTACAGACTTCAGTACTCAAACGCAGTCTGCATTGTACAGACCCTTCGCAAATACTTCTCAATAAGTAGGAACTCCATTAACACTGCATGAACATAATTATCTCTTCGTTCATCTGAGATTTATATGAGGTCAGAGTGCATTTTGCTCAGAAAAAAAGTACACACTGCAAATTGACTCACAGAGGGAATATACAGTTCAGTAATTCCTCATAACCTTAAAGCATTTGTCTTCAAATTAACCTCCCTGTAAGTCTTGGAGACTTTCTATCTAATTTACCACCTGAAAGGGCTGACTTAACCTCTATTTCCTTGATTTCTCATGCTACTTCTTGATAATCATGGCTTGCATTGTCTCTGCCAGATAATTATTCCTGCCATTTACTTTTTGCTGATATTTCTACTTTTATAGACAATTAAACAATAGATTATATTTAATGTCTACTTTAAGCGTGACTTCAATACCATGAAAAGCCACTCTTCAATACCTCCTTGATTGCTGACTTATGACCTAGCATCTCCAGCATCTGGGGGGGGGGGGAAGGTGATTCTATTACTTACAAAGACCATTAGATTAGACAGGCAACCTTATTTAATATCTGTAAGACTCTTTCTCTTTGAAATGAACAGAGTAATATGTACCCTCTGGCTTTTGGGTTTCTTTCTGGAGTAATATGATATAGTATAATAAATTATGTAGTTTCCAAAGCACTATAAATAAGGGGCTATTACTAAATTTTAGCTTTTTATACCTTTGTCATTTCAGAAAAACACCTCTGGATATACTTGCCATCTCACTTTCTTGCTGCACACTGACCCTGTGTATTACCCTGAATGAATGCAAGAGACAACCTTCATATGACCAAATATAATCAACCATACTGGCTTTCTGTAAACTTTGCTAATATTAGTTACGATTCAAACATGGTTATTACTAGATAATACTCATTTTTCCCAAATTATATGACTTCAAAAAAAGAGTTATACCTTAATTTTTCAAAATATATCACAGGAAGCAGAGTCTGGGAAGGCTATGGTGTTATTGTTTCAAGTTATTCAGGATCTTAGATGAAGAATTTAATGAAATCAATTTGAGATTGTGCTTCTATAATAAATGAATTTAAGCAAACACTAAAACTATCCTTCTGGAGGAAGAGAAAGGTACAACTTTGTGAATTCAATGTCAGCCTAATATACATGGAGAATTCAGGCCAGCCAGTATTACACTGTGAGAAATATTTTCTACACATAAGTCCACATTCTTGGCTTATTTTCTTAAAACATCCTATTTTCTTCAACTTTAGACAACTTTTATGATCATCCCAACTGGCTTGTGAATGATCTGAACAGCATCGTGTTATTCACCAACATATTTAGAGATAGGTTGTAAAGTATGGTAAGAGTATGTCATTAGTATGGATGTTATGATAAACCACAAATACATCAGTCTGAAACTACATAGGCAGCTCTGGAACAGAGAAACAGAAAGGAAAAGCATGAAATATGTACAACTATAAATCCTTCTCTGACTGCAACCCCAAATGCATAAAGCAGTAGAAATTCAAGTAATAGTCAAATTAAGCATCCATTCTAATATGAAGCCAAGGTACTTCCCTTCATAGTTGAGATGAATTGTCAAAGAGCGTTAGTGAAAAGTATTCTCCATAACACTAAATATTTCTACAAATACCATTTTCATGAAATCAGTATAATAATAGATGTAAAGGCATATTTTTAATTTCCAAATAAAAAAAATTAAGTTCTACTTTTAGAAATCTGTTTTGTAGGCTGAATTTGTTCTAGCTTCATGGAAATTTGAAATTAGAGTTTATATTTATTACACATGGTTTCAAAATATGTTTTTTGCTAGATAAAAAACAGTTCTATTTGTTTCAATATCTTAAGTGGCTTGTGGAATGTCTTTAATGCTGTCTGAATTCAAACTTATTTTATCATTACAAGTAATTCTTACAGAGAGCATTACAAACCCCAATTCCTCAAGTCTCTGTGAAACAAAGTGCAACTTCTCCTACTGAGACCAGACAAACATATCCCACATACAGGCAACAGCTTTATGGATTGCCTTCATCCCATTCATTTGGGATCCATGTAAAGACCAAGCTGTACACCTGTGATGTACATACAGGAATACTAGAGGTCTAGCTCAGCTACACTCTTTGGTTGGTGCTCCAGACTCTGAGAGCCACAAGGGTTCAGGATAGTTGAGTCTATTGGTCTTCCTGAGGAATTACTATCCCATTCAGCCCACAGTCCTTCCTCCTGTTCTTCCATGAGTCCCCAAGCTCGACCCACTGTTTGGCTGTAAGTATTTGCATCTGTCTGAGTCAGCTGCTGGGTAGAGCCTCTCAGAGGAGACTGCAAGCATAGGTTCTCCCCCTCTGCCCCCCCTTCCCGCCCACTCACAGGAGAAAGGGAGAAGGGATTGAGGAATGACTGTAGAAGGGGTGACAGAAAGGGGTCATTGAACGGATTGTAGAGTGAATACATTAAAAATAAAAGAAAAATAAATCACAATCCCTCTATCCATATTTTTTTACAATTTTTTAATAGATATGATATTTATTTGCATTTCAAATTTATCTTCTTTCTCAGTTTCCCCTGGGGAAACCACCTATCTCATTCTGCCTCCCTCTACTTCTATGAGGGTACTCACCCACACCTCCACCCACACCTGCCTCCCTACCTTGGCATTCCCCTGCACTGGAACATCAAGCCTTCACAGAACCAAGGGTCTCTCCTCCCATTGATGCCAAACAAGGTCATCCTCTTCTACATATGTGGCTGAATCCATGGCACTTCCACACGTGTACTCTTTGATTGGTGGTTTAGTTCCTGGGAGCTTGGGCGGGGGGTGGGGGGGTGTCCTTGTTGGTTGATACTGTTGTTGTTCCTATAGGTTGCAAACCCCTTCAACTACTTCTAGTACTTTCTCTAACTCCTCCATTGGGGACCCCGTGCCTCAGTCCAATGTTTGCCTTTGAGCATCCACTACTGTATTTGCCAGGCTCTGGCAAAGCCTCTAAGGAGACAGCTTTATCAGATTCCTGTCAGCAAGCACTTCTTGGCATCAGCAATAGTGTTGGGGTTTGATGTCTGTATATGGGATGGATCTCCAGATGGGGCAGTCTCTGGATGGTCTCTGCTCCATATGTTGTCTCGGTATTTCCTCCTATGAGTAATTTGATCCCTTCTCTAAGGACTGAAGCATCCATACTTTGGTCTACCTACTTCTTGAGCTTCATGAGGCCTCTGAATTGTATCTTGGGTATTCCAAGCATTTAGGCTAATATGCACTTATCAGTGAGTACATACCATGTGTGTTCTTTCGTGTCTGGGTTACCTCACTCAGGATGATATTTTCTTTTTCATTTTTTGTCTTTTATTACACTCCAGGTTTTATCCTCTATCCCCCTTCCACCTTCCAACTGTTCCACATCCTATACCTCCTCCCAACCACCCTGTCTCCACAAGGATGTCCGCAGCCACCACCAAACCATACCTCTAAACTCCCTGGGGCCTCCAGTCTCTTGAGGGTTAGGTGCATCTTCTCTGACTGAACCCAGACCCAGCAATCTTCTGCAGTATATGTGTTGCTGGCCTCATATCAGCTAGTGTATGCTGCCTGGCTGGTGTCCCAGTGTTTGAGAGATCTTGGGGGTCCAGGTTAATTGAGACTGTTGGTCCTCCTATAGGGTTGACTTCCTCCTCTGCTTCTTCCAGCCTTATCCTAATTCAACCATAGAACTCAGCAGCTTCAGTCAATTGATTGGATGCAAATATGTTGTGAATGGTCCTCATGCTGTTTGTATTTTGATGCTAATTCTTCCCTCCAGGGAGGGGCTGCAGACAAGGACTGAGTCAATTACTCAGGTTAACCACCAAAACAACAAAACAAAACAAAACAAAACAAACAAAAACAATAAAAAAAAGGAGTATAGAACTTAACCAAGAATTCACAGCAGAGGAATCTCAAACAGCTAAGACACACCTAAAGAAATGAAATATTCAAAGTCTTTAGCAATCAGAATATTTTCTAGTTCCATTCATTTGCCTAAAAATCTCATCAAGTCATTGTTTTTACTAGCTGAGTAGTACTCCCTTGTGTAAATGCACCATTTTTTCTGTATCCATTTCTCCTTTGAATGACATCTGGGTTCTTTCCAGATTCTGGCTAAATAAATAAGGTTACTATAAACAAAGTAGAGTATGTGTTCTTGTTAAATTTTGGAACAACTTTTTGGTATATGCCTAGAAGTGATATAGGTGGGCCCTCAGGTGGTACTATGTCCAATTTTCTGAGTAACTGCCAGACTGATTTCCAGAGTGGTTATACCAGCTTGCAATCCTACCAACAATGGAGTAGTGTTCATCTTTCTCCACCTCCTTGCCAGCCTCTGCTGTCAGCTGAGTTTTTGATCTTAGCCATTCTAATTGGTGTGAAGAAGAATCTCAGTGTTGATTTGTACTGAATTTCCCTGTTGACTAAGGATGTTGAACATTTCCTTAGGTGCTGCTAAACCATTTGGTATTCCTCAGTTGAGAATTCTTTGTTTAGCTCTGTAACCTATTTTTTAATAATGTTATTTGGTTTGGGGGAATCTTGTGTTCTAACTTCTAACTTCTTGTGTTCTTTGTATATATTGGATATTAGCTCTCCATCAGATGTAGGGTTGATAAACATCTTTTCCCAAGCTATTGGCTGCCATTTTGTCCTATTGACAGTGCCCTTTGCCTTATGGAAGCTTTGCAATTTTATGAGGCCCCATTTGTGATTGTTGATCTTAGAGCATAAGCCATTAATGTTCTGTTCTGGAAAATTTCCCCTGTGCCCATGTGTTCAAGGCTGTTCCCCACTTTCTCTTCTATTAGTTTTAGTGTATCTGGTTTTATGTGGAGGAGGTCCTTGATCTACTTGGACTTGAGCTTTGTACAAGGAGATAAGAATTGATCAATTTGCATTCTTCTACACCATATATCTTTTATAAATTGAAGAGAGAGTACTCATTATTAAAAATTAAAGTAATGCAAAATAAGTACATTGGAAGGTATTCAATCTGAAGATCGGTGGCTTACATTATGATGAGATAAACATCATATTTGGCATCAGAGAAAAATATTAAATCTTGGATATGGCTCATGGGTAGGATGCATTCAGCACAGCTGAGAAGATCTTATTTAGAGTTCACAACCTTCACATAGCTTGAAGCAATAACTTGTCTCTGTTATTTCAGTACTCCTAGATCAAAATGGAATGTGGAGAGAGGAGAATCTTTGGAAGTTATGGTCTAACTAGACTGGCATGGACAGTGATGAACAAGAGATTCTGTCTCAAAATATTGAAAGGCAAAGACTAACACCTGAGATTAACATCTGACCCTAGCTATATGTACATCATGAAATGTTTCCACACATATTCACATATGTGCAATGGCACACATGTTCCCTCATGATTACATATGGAAATAAAAAAGTAAATAATTATAACTCAAAGGGTTGATATGCACAATATTCTCCTGTGAGTTTTGACATTATATCAGTTTCATGATTTTTGTCAAACTTGAATGTGAAAGCAACATCATTTTTACAAAATAGAAGCAAAATTCACATGCAAGGACTTATAGATGTAACGGGTAGGGATGTTTTCTGTCTAAATATTACTTAATATCTATCAACCAAACTTTTCCTAACTTCATCTTATACAGTTCTCTCACTTCTTCTCCTCTCCACTCCTTTCCTCCCATGTTCTCCCCTTCCCTTTACTCCTCTCCTCTTCCATCCACTCCCTTCTGTCCTCTTGCTCTGATAAATAATGTTCTATTTTTCCCACCTAAGAAATCAACTATTTAGCATTTAATAAATATTATTGGACATATTGTGCCCAGCTGATTTCACTCAATGTCCCTCAGCTCTTTCTGTGTTCTGCAGATGAATAGGTTTCATTCTGTTTGACAGATGAATTGAAGGTATAGCTTTACTATCCTAGAACCAAGTGTATGGAAGTGGAAATAGGAAGTAACACAGCCTGTCAGTGGAGGTCAAAGAGCAACTTGTGGGAGTGTGTTCATTCCTTACACTATGTAAGTAGTAGAGACAGAACACATTTTTTAAGAGCTAGAGACTGAAACAGGTTTGCTGGCAAGTCCCTTTAAGCACTGAAGCACTTCAATGACTATAAAAATGTCTGGTATATTTCAAAATCTCTAGAAACAGATATCATAAATACTCTCTTTCCAACTGATTCAATAAATATTATAGAAAGTTATCTAAATATCATACTGAACTCCATGCACATGGCCAGTGATTATGTATGAACTAAAAAATAAAGAAATGTACTGCCAGAAGAGTAAGGTTCTAACAGATTGTGTCTGTTCAGATGAGTCATCTATATTTCCCCTAAAGTTTCGAAGTTGTAGGGTTTTATACTTAAACCCTTTTGAGTTGACATTTTATTTGATGAGAGTACAAAGAATGTAATTATTTTAATTTCTTTAACACATAGAATATCTTATATTATGAACATGATATTAGTCATGAAATAAAAATTATCATTTTGAATTTACCTTTAGAAACAAATAAAGAAATGACTTAAGCCTTAAATAAAATCATTTGAAATTGTGAATTGATTGGGCCCTTATAAGTTTATAATTTTAAAAATGAATTTTTTATTTCAACAGTATTTTGAACACTTTCATTTATCATTTCTTGGTCCTTCATATCTGAATTATCCCTGAGTGTTTTATTTAATAAAACTCCAAATGTTTTCTGAGACCTAAATTTAAATTAAATGTAATAAAATGTTTTTCTGAACTAGTTCCTGTAAATAGTTATAATATCTAATTCTGTGCTATAAAGGGATTCATAAAGAGTAAGTGGTTATTACACATATTTAATTAATTTCTCATTTCTATGTACTTTGATTTTATGCAGTGAATATAAAAATCTGATATAGCAAGAAATTATATTTTATTGGATTAATTTTATATAGATGGAAATTTTGTGGAGAGTGAAGGTTTAACATTTGAAATGTAATTTAGGTTTCTTTCATAATTAAGAATCTGAATAATTTTATAGGCTAGTAAATTCTGACTGCCTTTATATTTAATGTGGAATAGTTTTTTTTTCTTTTTTCTTTTCCAGATCTCCTTCCATCCCTAAACTAGGTAAATTAAACTGGGCGTGGTGGCACACGCCTTTAATCCCAGAATTTGGGAGGCAGAGGCAGGTGGATTTCTGAGTTCGAGGCCATCCTGGTCTACAAAGTGAGTTCCAGGACAGCCACAGCTATACAGAGAAACCCTGTCTCGAAAAAACAATAACAACAACAACAACAACAACAAACACTAAACAAAGAACAAGACAAGAAAAGAGCAACAAGTTACTAAACTAAAAATTATTTGAATATTTTAGTAATAACAACCCCATCAGCAAACCATAGGACAAATATATATATATATATATATATATATATATATATATATATATATATATATATATA
>LR751574.1:89477-133856 GCA_902729485.2 Mus minutoides | reverse complement strand
AATGCTTTGGAGGCTGTAGAGATGACTCTGTGGTTAAGAGTACAAACTACTTTTGCAGAGTGCTAGAGTTCCATTAGTAACATGCATTTCAGCAGTTTACAACTACTTGGACATCCAACTCTTGGCATCTTATCTTTCTTCTGGATGCTGAGTGAACTTTCACTCAAAACCACACATACAACACATACTTAAAAGTAATGTATCAATATTTATAACCGTGTCAATTATGGCATATATTGGAGGCCATTGCTCAAATTAAGTAGTGGTCACACAGTTGTAATGGTAGCATTACAGACTAAATTACAGTAACAATCATTCTCCAGTTCTATTTTCTAATTCACCAACTCCAAAGTGCCTAAATAATACTGCACTTAAGGAATTATTAAAGATAAGAAAAGGGTTGGAACTACATCATAAAATAAACTGGGAAAAAGTACAAACAGAACTTATGATTAATAGGTAATGCCAAAAAGGGATTCTCACTCATTAGAAAGGTAAGATTTTAAAATTGTGTAAAACAGGTATTTTTTTTTTCAAATTTTATGGTTAGAATCATGGAATAGAAGAAAATTTGGTGGCTAAGATGGCTGTCTGTATTTAGGGATACAGGGGTTACTGATGTCTCCCATGGAGATGAGGACACATGAGGTAAACATTCAGAAAGGCATCATGCCTGATAGGATTCCATTTAACTAAAGGGCAAGTTTAGAATTCATTTACATAAGATTATAGGAATAATTCACATTTGCCATGTGATATTTTCCTTGATAAGTACAAGAATGAAGAATGGTCTTTTTATTCAAATTTTGATATTTTTCACAAAAATATGCAAATGAAAAACATATGCTGAAATAATATATAGGCTTTAAATTATAATTTTATAAGCAATATGCTATGAAAAGCAAGTAATAATTGTGCATAAAGTAATTCTAAATATGCACATAGATGAGAAAATCTGAACCTAGTGAGAGGTGATATGGAATACTTCCATAAAGCTTCTGGGTAAATAGCTAGTATTAAAAAGTTAATAATGGTGGTCAATCATCACAGGAAAGGGCAGTGAACCTGAACTAAAAATACATACCAAAGTAAGATATGAAAAGATAGTAAGTCACATTAAGGTGTCATCTATAAGAATATGTGCAGCAAAACCCAAGGGCACAGGAGGTAGATGGCAGCCTAAATACTTTAATTTCAATTAAAAAAATTAAATTAAAACATTGTAGTGACAGGCACGAACTATCTGAGAGACTTTCTCCTCCTAGTGAGATGAAATGCAGCAGCAGAAGACCAGAACCTTAGATGGTGACACAGACTTCATAAGTCTGCACTCTGCTTTCATTAGGAGTCATTTTAAATAGCCAGTAATAGGGGAGAATGGATACAAGAGCTGTGCATGGCAGCAGCATCCTCAGGACTGTCAGGGAAAGCTGGCTCTTCTGGCAACCAATGAGAACAGTGATAGAAACTGTTTCATACATACACAGCAGAATACTCCCCTCAAGCTTTGCAGAATGCACATCTTCCAGAAGCCCATGGATCATTATCTAACACAGATAATGTAGTAGGACACAAAGCAAGTCTTAATCACAGGAAAGTTAAGTCAATTCTTGTTCTCTCACTGATCACAACAAAATAAATGAGAAATCAATAGAAATACGCATAGAGCTTGAACATAAAATTACTAAACACTGAATGATTATTAGAGAAAATGTGAATAGTAAGAGCATTCTATAAAATATGTGATTAAAGAAGAACAGGCCTCCAAAAGACAGCAACCAAACAGGGCAAAACCAGATACATTAAGACAAGGCAAAAGCTCTCATATCAAGGCTGGAGAAAACAAATAAATAGGATGAAGCGAGTTCCAAAAGCATACCAAACAGTCCTAGGTGTACATGTTCCCACTCATGGGAGTCCAGTGAAAGCACCAAACAGCAAAGATCTTGGAGTAGTCGCTTGTTGGGCCTGTGCCATCACTTCAGTCTTCTGAGAATGTATTGACCCTACTCAGTTAATCCAGTAGGCCATGTTCTCTGAGTGTCCTACACCCCTCTGAATCCTATCACCTTCTCACCCACCCCCTCTCCGGAATTGTAGAAGCTCTGAAAGGAGGGACCCAATGGACATCTCACTGATATAATGTCTGGCTTTGAGTCTCTGTGTGAACTCTTATCTTGGACGGGGAATGGAGCAGGGAAGCTGAGAGGAGTGGAAGGGGGAACAGTAGATGAGAGAAGAATCTTTCAAGGAAAAAAGGTCAAAAAATACTTTATAGATTCTGAAAGTCAGCAAAAGAGTATTATGTTGATAGGGATTGTTGAAGATTATATTAAGACTTTGACAGTTCAGCCTGATATTTAT
Organism: Mus minutoides; assembly: GCA_902729485.2. Taxonomy (NCBI): domain Eukaryota; kingdom Metazoa; phylum Chordata; class Mammalia; order Rodentia; family Muridae; genus Mus; species Mus minutoides. The sequence continues at coordinate 131,492 of LR751574.1, read as the reverse complement.
GTAATATAATTGACCACATATTAAAATAATCATTCTTTGGGGATAATAGCAGCAATCCTAAATGGGAAATTAGCTACAAGTGACCATCCTAGAATAATTTTAGGAAACAAACAAACAAACAAAAAAACAGTGATGTTAATAGTCTAGGACAAAGCAAAAACGCAGTTTAATGATAGTGATGAAGATGATAGTGACAAAGTGAAAGAATGAAAAGCTAATTAATTGTCCTGGCTGAAAAAAAGAACAGACAGACAGACAGACAGACAGACAGAAAGAAAGAAAGAAAGAAAGAAAGAAAGAAAGAAAGAAAGAAAGAAAGGAAGGAAGGAAGGAAGGAAGGAAGGAAGGAAAAGAAAAGAAAAGAAATTATACATAGATACCTAGTCCCTTTATATGTGCATCCTACTTGTGAATCTTTTCTTTTGTAAGGAATGGATATCTTCCTATTAGTTATTCATCAAGGAGACACTAGTGATACCCACAAAGCATAGGCCATTGCTTTTGGTTACCCCACACAATCGCACATGAATGTCTTCTTTCTAAAAATAACACTCACTTCCATTTCAGTACATTGAGAAATCTGTCAAAAATTAATAAGGAAAACTTCTACCTTCTGGCTAGGCTGAGGAATTTTGGTTAGGAGACATGAAAACTTCTTTAGGTGAAAAAAAAAAGTGGTCTTGCTCAATACTAGACCCTATGTACACAATACCAACACACCAAGCAAATTGTACCTACTGGTACACTATTGGCATGATGGTTATGGGACTAAGCAACAATTATATGAAGAATCTGAGAGCTGCCCTGGAAGAGGGATGACATGTATGAAACTTGTTCAAAAGCCCATGGCTGTGGAGATCAAAGGCTTTAAAGAACATGTACCTGCTGTTGTTATTTTACTAAACAGACATGTTTTCAATCTGCATTCATAATATTTATGATTAAGCCTATATATAGATTTGTACTGCTCTTTACATTGATTTATTGATCAGGAGTGGAAGCAGTAGGTTTAAGATATACTCAGGTCCTAAGCATGAGTATCTCAACATATGTCAATGTACATTTTGTATCAGTTTATTTTTTTATATATGTTTTGAATATTTTCTATAATAAATGTGTACTTTTATAATCAGAAAAAAAACCCAGTCAGGGTACGCATACACTAGCGCTCTCTCTCTGAGGAAGGACAGCAGATACTTAGTGCAGAAGGTAAAGTGACTTAGTAATTCCAATACAGTGCAGGAAGACCAGAAGTCTCCAGAAGTTTTGCAGTACCTAGTCAACAATGAATGCTTGGAGTCTATAACATCACCATCTGTGCTAGAAATTGGCTAGGTTCACAGAATTAAGTATGAATCTCTCTACTAAGTGGTTCTTATTCTCAGTTACATGGGTCACAGCCACTATTGCACTCTGATAACTCTCTGGTCATGCTTTCCATTGTTATGGTTCACAAGCTTTACAGCTAGGTAATACAATTAATTGATCTTTTTTTTTTTTTTTTCTTCTGTGACATCTTACACAGAACTTTTATATAAGAGCAGCCATATGGTCACTTTTATTTTAATTCTTCTATACACTGTATCCTTAGGTGTAGTATCATAATTGAGTCTTAGTTTTATGTTTTGGGGTGCCATAACAATATTCTATGTATAATTTTAGTCACTTGAACACTCCTGAACAATTCAAAGGTAGATTTACCATATTTGGTACTTGTGATATTGATAGTCTATGCTTTTGGAGTAGGATAATAATTACCCCAGAGTGGGCTAAATTCATTTAAATAAGTATATGAAAATTCACATATACTTTCAAATATTATAAACATATTTTATGTAAACTAATGTTTCTTTGTAGCTTTTTCTAACATTCATATGTTCTATTTCCTTTCTAACCTTCTCCCTTGCCCTTTCTCCTACCCAATTAAATCCCCCTCCCTGTTTTTCTCTCTTTCCTCTTTCATAGAACATGTGACCTGCTATACTCTTTTCTCTAATTCCTTCTCATCTATTGTGATCACCTTCATTTTTTTGTTTGTTTGTTTCTTGACTTACTCTGAGTTGTATTGTCACATGTGAAGATTTGGAGCTGGTAAAAACAAAGTAGTTATAACATGGATTTTTTTTTTCTGTGTCTGTTTTACTTTACTTAGTATAATACATTTTAGTTCTACCTATTTAACTGAAAATTTAATGATTTCAATTTTCCTTACAGTTGAACATAACCCAATTAAGTATATGTACCATATTTTTACTATTCAATTGTCATTTGATGGACAGTTAGGTTGTTTCCATTTCCTAGTTATTGTGTATAGAGCAACAGTGAATATGGCAAAGGTGTAGAATGTTAAGTCCTTTGGACATATACCAAGAAGTGGAAAAACTGGTCTATATTTTAGATCTAGTTTTTATAATTTTGAGGTTTTTTTGCAATAATTTCCATGGTGCTCGAACAAATTTGCAATACCAGCTGTGAATGAAGGTATCCTATACTCTCATATGCATGTGTTGTCCATTGTTTTGGTCTTAGACATTCTAACTTTGAAAAGATGTTATCTCAAAGTTGTTTCAACTTTTGTCTCTATAATTATTAATACTATAGAAAAGAGTGTAAATATTTTTTATCCAGTTTTATTGATATCCAAAACTCTCTGCAGGTCAATAACGTATTTTTTTATTTAGGTCAGTTTTCTTTGACTGTTTTTTTTTTTTTTTTAATTGGGTATTTAGGGTTTTGTTGTTGTTTTTGTTTTATTTTTTTATTTGAGGTATGTAAATAATCTGAATATTATTACCCCATCCATTGCCACAGGGGGAAATTTCCTAAACAGAACACCAATGGCTCAGGCTCTAAAATCAACAATTGACAAATGGGACTTCATGAAACTGAAGTTTCTGTAAGGCAAAGGACACTGTCAATAAGACAAAATGGCAGTCTACAGATTGGGGAAAGATCTTCACTAACCCTATATCCATTAGAGGGCTATTATTCAAAATAATCAAAGAACTAGGGTATACTCCACAAAAACAACCCAGTTAAAACTGGGATACAGAGCTAAACATAGAATTCTCAACAGCGTAATCTCAAAGACTGAGAAGCCCTTAAAGAAATATTAATCATCCTTAATCATCAGGAAAATATGAATCAAAACAACCCTTAGTTTCCACCAGTCAGAATGGCTAGGATTGACAACTCAAGTGACAGTTCCTGCTGATGAGGATGTAGAAAAAGAGGAACACACTTCCATGGTGGTAGGACTCCAAATTTGTAGAACCACTCTGGATATAAATCTTACCATTCCTCAAAAAATTGGAGATATCTCTACCTGAAGATCTAGCTATACCAATAAATAAATCTTTTTTTTTTTTTTTTTTTTTTTTTTTTTTTTAATGAACTCAAGTTAGTAGCTCATAACAAACAGAAATTGAAGCAGGCGCATTTGAGGGCAAATATAACCCCAGTGCAGAGTTATAAGGATCACCACAAGTTGCATTCTAGTGTGGGCTACATAGTGAGACCCTGTCTCACCACCACAAAAAAAAAAAATTAGGAGTGTGATATGGTTGTGCACTATCCCCATTCCTATCAAAAGTAGTTCTTGAAACACTGGCTAGAGCAATAAGAAAAGAGAAATAAATTAAAGGAGTGTAAATTCAGGAGGAGATCAAATTATCTGATTATCAAATTATGCTGATATGCAGATTATATGATCCATACATAGATGTATGCAAACACGCATATACTGTTTATATTTTATATCTCATACACATGTATGATATATCTATATCTATATATGACATAATAATTCTGAAAATGTGTGTGTCTGTGTGTGTGTGTGTGTGTGTGTGTGTGTGTGTGTGTGTGTGTGTGTTTGTTTTTGTGATATAATACTTCTGGAAATACCATAGCCCTGTTTGAAGAAGTGGTACAGTTTTGTTGAAGGAATTGTATCATTAGGGTGGACTTTGACAAATTACAGCCACATTACTTTTTCTAGTATACTTTTCATGTGTATGGCTGCTCACTTTCTTATTCTTGTTGCATGTCAGCAGTTTGCTTCTATCCCTCCTTAGCAATAAGAGATCCTTTTGCTTCTAGATTCCTCAGCCAAAATTAAGTTGTTGGGTTTTTTTTCCTAAATTGCTTTTGATCACAGCACTTTATCATAGCAACAGAAAAGTAAGACATAAAACCAATCATTTTGGAAATAATGTCAAAAAATGACAAATGAGATTTCATTGAATTAAAAAGTTTGTGAACAGCAAAAGAAACAATTAGATGAGTGAAGAGACAGCCTAGGGAACTGATGAAAATCTTTGCCAACTTGACATATGTCAAGTAATTAATATGTAGAATATATAAAAGATTTAAAACCAAAAGTACAAAAATAATCAAGCATCCATATCAACAAATAAGATTATAAAATAAGCTAGATAATTAATATTAAACTATCAAAATGAATTAAATCATGGTTATTTTAGGAGATTCAACAACCACTAATTTACGAAATGACTATAAACCCCAACATAAATCTACATATATTTTTTATGCACATAGAAATATTGTCATCAGCTCATCAATGAAACTTCTCTTTGAAATTGACTAAGACCACTACAGAAAATCAAACTGCAGAATTAGATAGCCAAAAGCCAAGCACTCATTTACAAGCACTTCTGAACCTAATGCTCAGGGAACAATTACAAAGAGAGGGTAGACACATTTTAATCACTTGAAGATCCAGAAGTTTGCTGAGAACCTACCTCCATAAAATCTTAAAACATGACTGTCCAAACATGAGTTGAACAAGGATGACATTGATATACATGCCAAAGTGGATGGGGCCTCAACTCTATAAAAACAAACAAACAAACAAACAAACAAACATACAACAACAACAAAACTATCTGTTAGCAAACTGAAAGGTGGTCTTTGCCAGGGAAGAGCATATCAATTGGTTGTCTAATGACAAATATTCAGTCCAGAAAACATATATACAAGTAACATAATGCAGAGTGAGCAGACTATATTTAGGAACACTCAACACACACATACACATACACAATCAGACACACACACACACACACACACACACACACACACACACACACACACATGCATGCAATAGCAATGAACAGAAAAAGAGGCCATGAATTAGATGTGTTAAGGAGGATTAAATGGGAGTGTTTGGAGGGAGGAAAGGGAAGAGAGAAATATTGTAGTTATAATCTTGAAAAAATATTTATTGAACATATTCAAAATGATTAGCTAAAAAAAGTACAAATTAAAACTACTTAGTAATTCTATCTTACCATAGCCATAAAGGTAGTCAGTACAAAAGCAAATAACAACAAATGCTGGTTAATATGTAGAGAAAAAGGATCACTTTTGTACTTCAATTAGAAATTTAATCTACTCACTGTGGAGACGAGCACGGAAGTGCCTCAAGAGGACCCAGCTGTATCACTTGAGTAAGTATTTATCCTACAACCCAACATAGTACAGATATATATGCACACTGATGTTTATTTCAACACAGTAACTGTTTTGAGAACAGTTTAGGTTTCCATCATCCAAAAAGTATCAGAAAATGTGTAATGTCCACATTCATTTCTACTTAAGACCAAAGTTATGTCCTTTATAGGAGAATGAATACAACATATAATTATATCAAGCAAATTAGTTCATTATCATAAAGACAAACATTGGGCTTTCTTTTATTTGTGTTTCCTAGATGTTATACAGATGTGTGTAGTATTAAGATAAAGGCAAACAATCTCGGGAGTATTAAAGAATAAGACAAGGCAGGAGGACAAAGAATAGAGAAAGGGATTATGGGAGAAATAAACTTATGGAACATTATATCCTAGTATGAAAATAAAATCTAGTACTATATATAGTTGAGTACATGCCAACTTATAAATCACTTTTTGAAAATCACATTCAAAGGTATCCAGTATTCAGTCTTTAGGATACTATCTTACCCACATACCCAGCATATAGAAAATATGTATAATTTAAACAGTAAAATAATATTTTATAAAAAGCAGTATTGACTTTTGATTTATACCATTCTCCTATTCAGACTGTACATTACCAATTGTACTGGCTAGGTTTATGTCAACTTAACACAGCTGGGGTTATCACAGAGAAAGGAGCTTCAGTTGGGGAAATGCCTCCATGAGATCTAGCTGTGAGGCATTTTTTTCAATTAGTGATCAAGGGGGAAAGGCCCCTCGTGGGTGGGACCATCTCTGGGCTGGTAGTCTTGGGTTCTATAAGAGAGAAAGCTGAGCAAGCCAGGGGAAGCAAGCCAGTAAGGAACGTCCCTCCATGGCTTCTGCATCAGCTCCTGCCTTCTGACCTGCCTAAGTTCCAGTCCTGACTTCCTTGGTGATGAACAGCAGTATGGAAGTGTAAGCCAAATAAACCCTTTCCTCCCCAACTTGCTTCTTGGTCATGATGTTTGTGCAGGAATAGAAACCCTGACTAAGACACCAATAAAGAGAAAGGCTGATGCATTGGTTTAGGCAGCCACCTTTTATTGCATTTGTGTTACTTTTGTCCCTGGATTTATTGTCAGTATATTTCCGTATATGTCAAATAATGTAATATATCAATTATGTTATAGTCATACAATAGCTTAGCTTTAAATTCACTCTTCCATATTCAAACACAAGACAAGAGTGTGCTCAAAACTGTTTCAAGGAAGCTCAGACACTAATTTGTTATATGAAGTTCATTTTTTTCTTTAAGTAAAATTTCCATTATCATTTTTAAATTATGTGTATGTGTTTCAGTGTGTGATATTTGAACACATAAGTCCATGTGCCTGCATAATCCAGAAGCCTTTACTCCCTAGAAGCTGGAGATATAGGTGTTTATGAAGCAAAATGTGGATTCTGGACACTAAATTCAGATCTGTTGCAAGAACAGCAGGTGCTTTTCACAACTGAGCCATCTCTCCAGCCCTGTGGTGGATTTCTTTTAAAACTATATTGGTTTCTTAAAAATAAAATCTGACATTATTTAATTTAGAGTTCGCTTCTTCATTAGTGTTTTTTTTTTAATTTCCTGATTCCATGTGTCATTCACTAGTATAAATTATCTGTTTCTAAATAAATAAAGCATAACTTATTTATGTATAATCTAAGGATATTTTCTTATAAACAGTAATTAAACATGAATATGTTTTACAGTATTAAAGATACTTGTAATATTTTATGTAGCTTGGTTATCTATCCCTGTCATAGAGATAACTAACACTGGAATCACCCATTACAGGACATGATTAGAATAAGCTGAATGACAGTTTTGTTAGATTGAAATGAAGTCTAACCTCCAAAGTTATGAAAAATTTTAGTAAGAGCTGATGACAAAATTTTAGCAGAATTAAAAGTTCAATATATAGTGGATTTATGGACTAATAAAGAAAAAATAGTATTCGTGATTGCCAGCACTACTAGAGACCATACTGATAGCTCTCAAGATCTGTTTTGAGGAACTGTGGATTTTTTTTTTTTGTCAAGTCCTGGAGTAGCCCCTCAGGAACACAGAGACATGCCATGTACTGGATGCTGAGCAATCAAAGGAGAAGGAGCTGTTCCTGTCAATCACGCGCAGTGTTTGGCGTGAGCTGAAAGCTCGCTTACTGATAGCTTGAATCCTTTGTTCCTCATAAGCATTCATTTGTCATCAAACCCCTGGACACAAAGAAGAAAGTGCCAGAGGCACTTTTTCGAATTGGATTTTAGCACAGCTGTCACAAACTTAAGAAATCATTCTTCGGATTCTCCATTTCTCTCCTTTACAGCTGATAAAGCTTCAGGGTTGTGCTGAGGAGAGATTAGCGTCCAGTAACAGAAACCACAGGAGAAGCAGCACTATGCTTGTTGTCTGCTGCGGTCAATGTGAAAAATTATCACACTTTGATGAATAGAACCCCGATGTGCTGAGAAACACAGAAAAAAATCACAAAATGCAAATTAAAGAGCTCTTTTATATTCAAAGGAAAGCTCAGATTGTTTAGAATTTGGCTCTCTCCAGATGTAGTTGAATGACAAGCCTGTGTCTCTGAAAGAAACATTTTTCTATAGACAGAAAAAGCAATGAGGCCCATACCTTTATGCTTTTTCCATGCTCCGTGGAAGAGCTTAGGGAAGGTGATCATTTCTGTGCACAATACCTACTAGAGCTATATGCCCCCGAGCAGCTTGGGAAACTCTTATTTCCTGAAAAACACCTTGAGCCTCAAGACACAAGGTGCCAATATGTTAAATATGACTGAGCAATTTTTCAGATGTGATTTTAGTATTTGTGATTGGACTGCAGTTCATTTATCCTTTATTTGTCTAATGAACAGTACTTTGGGAAATCCAGAAGGAGAAAAGAGAGGTGGAAAGACAGCCTGATACTTTGAAGGTTCAGTGTTTTGACAGATGAAATGAGAACAGCTAGGTTCTTAGTGAGTATTACCATCTTTAATCCTTGTGACTTGAAAGGTAGATAATGAACCTGTCTCCACTTTGCCAGAAGATGAAACAATTTACTCTTTAGTGAAGCTTGGATAAATGGGCCAGAATGAAGACATCAGAAACATGTTTACACAGTCATCTGACTTTTAATACAGAAGCAAGTTAGCTCAAGTCAGCAGAGAAAGGAGATCATTTCTGTCAAAAAAATAAAAAATAAAATAAAATAAAATAAAACTTTAAAAATGATGAAACTGCTGGACTTTAAAAAGCCAAAGTTGATTCATGAGTCTTACCTCAGGAGCCTTCTAAAATAATCCTTGGAGTATAATATTGGTATTTTGGATACACAGTGATTTTTGATCTGTCACAGAATGCATTATTTAGCATATATATTTTAGTATTTTCCACAATAAAATTGAGAATCTTTGCATCAAATCTCTTTTAAGAAAGGATGATGGGGAAATATATAACCACCACACTCAAGAACTAGCAGATAGTGCAGACTATATTGCATAAAACTGCTAGTAAATACAAAGCAAACATTAAGAAAATACAATGAAATTAAAATAATCCACCATTCACACCTATTAGAATAATTACAATGAAATTATCACAGTGTTTCAAGAAGGTAGACTGTATGAAGATCTCGTGCATTATTGACAAGAAAGGTGGTGAAACAGTACAAGTAATTTGAATGAGAGTTTGGAATTGTTTAGTTTGTCCAATGGTTTGTCTTTAATTATACATATATTATAATTTAATTTTGATTTTTGAATGCGTATGTCCATAAAATACTTTTTATAATGAAATAATTGTGCTTCATGATATTTTTATAAGCTTGCCACCTAAATATTAAATATATAAAATCTATGCAACCTTGTTTCCCCTTTTCTGAATGGATGTACTATTAGCTGGATATTTTAAGAAGAATATAACTGGCCATGATTCCTTTAATAATTTTATTCTTTTACTTACTTGTTCCATCGTTTTCAGGCTTTTTGGTTTTTTTTTTGTTTGTTTGTTTTTTTTTGTTTTTGTTTTTTTTTTCACTTGTAAAGATAACAAATGGCACAGGTATTTTAATCTAGTAATTCTGAGTAATATTTACATTTTATTGAATTAAAAAGCCACTAACATGTTTTATTATAGAATATTGCTTAACACACAGCATTTTTGCAAAGTCAGTATTTTATAGAGTGATAAAAGTGTATTTTATTTCCAGATGCTAGAAACTCAACACATTGATTTTAATCAAATAAGACGTGTCAGATTTATGACCAGCAGAATTGAAAGATAAATATTGGCATAAAAGCACCAAGTTTGTGATTTTTATCACAGCAGTAATAGAATGTTAATGTTTCTAAGACTATTTTTAATGGAAGGAAACAAATTATAGGAGGGAAGCAGCTTTGCTCTATGGGTAGGGAAAACAACATCGGGGAGAGAGTTAACAGAGTATCTCAGAAGCACTGGGAAAGAAATGTTACTGAATCCAAGGCCATTTACCTCCTCTGAAAGGACTTTATCCATCAAGGAGAAGTTTTCTTAAGGAGAAAGATTTATTTTATAGTCCAGTAAAACTTAGAAGATGGAGGACTGGTACCCAGAAAGACTATCTTAGCTTACTCTCTCTGCATGCTCCCTTTATCTTCACGAGAAGTTTGATGGGAATGTTAGGGTAAGAAATGATTGATTATTCTTAACTTCTAGGTTCCTCTCTGGTGATCAAGAGGAGGATATTAGAAACCCCAGCATCTAACCATCCGTTAATCATGGTACCCCTGTAAACCCTGAAAGCTTCCAAAGTTTCACTTGTCTTGGCATCATCAGTCTTCAAGGGTTTGAAGATAAGTCACAGGATTGGGGAATAAATCAATAGTTGCCGCTATTTGTGGAAAAAAATAATCTTTCTTAAATGATGATCATGGCTACACGTAAATTTAATGAGAAATAAACAGATCCTAAACTTAAGGAAGGACAGGAGACAGAGATGCCAGTTTTTCAGTACGTTTTAGTCACCTGTTCATTAGCAACAGAGGTCTAAATAGAGTCACAGTTTTGGATAAGAAAAAAATTGAGTCCATAAGAGGTAGCTTTAGCAATTGTTATGGCCCTCATCATAAGCATGATTCAGAGGTCTGTACTATCCACAGCCAAGTTAAATGGAGATTGAAAGCATATTGCTTCAACTTAGGACTTCACAAACCAGTGTTGATTGTGGTCAAACAAAAATAAATAATAAATGTATGAGCAGCTAAAGGGTTTTATTTGTTGTTCTTCAGTTTTAGAGAAAAAACACAAAAATTTAATAAATGAAACCACATAACAGTAATAGGACGAGGGTCTGAGGCATGAGGTGGACTTTGTAAACCAGCAAATCCGATAAAACTTAACCATGTAATTAAAGAAGTCATGCTGCGATACAACCCAAAGCACAAGCATGCATCTCTTATTGTATATGACATTAAGAATGATAAGAGTAATAAAAAATTACATTTTTAGGTATGTTTAATCCCAGCACTTGGGAGGCAGAGGCAGACGGATTTCTGAGTTCGAGGCCAGCCTGGTCTCCAGAGTGAGTTCCAGGACAGCCAAGGCTATACAGAGAAACCTTGTCTCAAAAACAAGAAGTGGGAGTGGGTGGGCAGGGGAGCAGGGAGGGGAAAGGGGGGAGGGGGGAGGGGACTTTCAGAATAGCATTTGAAATGTAAATTAAGAAAATATCTAAAAAAAATTGGAAAAAAAAAACAAGAACAAAAACAACAACAACAACAAAATCCATTTTTAGATATGGTAATGGTAAGGACCTTACATGGATAACTACTGTTTTAACACATGAGTCCCATTGCTCCTTTTTGTTAGTTTTCTTACTGCTCATACGTAAATTAATGACTTTATTAAGTTCTCGTATCAGGACAATAGTTTGACATTACAATGTCATCCTGAATCTTTAAAAAAAATCATTTTTAAATAAATCGTATTAATTCTCTTGAATTTCATGCATGCATAAAGTGAATTTTGATCACATTCACACTATTCCTCCTAACTCCTTCCTTTAGACCCACTACTCATCTCCAAACCTGTGGGGCCGTGAAAGGAAGCCTGTTTTGGTTGATTGAGGCTTGCTCTGGTAACCTAATAGAGACCCAGTAGGAAACTCTACAAGGGATGGAACCCTGAGCCACATTCCCAGAGACAGGTGCCTAGCACCAGAGAGTCCCCAAATCCATTATTCTGTGACCATAAGTCACACAATGTCCCAAGTTTCTGGCATACTGGCTACACCACCCCCACAGTTACCTGACTATAGCAAGGTTTGCTCCTCCTCACAGTTACCTGGCAACAGCAAGGTAGCCCAGCCCACTATAAAAGGGGTTGTTTGGCCCCTCCTCTCTTTAAACTCTCACCTTTCTTATTCTCATCTCTGGCACTCCTTCCCTCTCTCCCTTTCCCCTTCTCTCCCCATGGTCATGGCTGGCCTCTCTCCCTCTTTCCTTCTACTTTCTCTCTGCCTTTCTACAATAAAGCTCTAAAACCATAGACAGTCTCTGCTTATCAAGGCCCACCATGTATGAATGTCTGGATAAGGATAGGTGTTTTCTTAAAGAGCCACTTCTAAGCCCTACCCCTTACTGGAAGGCCTTCCTGTGCTCCAGCCACAGACTGGATCAAGGATGACTCTCATCCCCATAGGAACTACCCAGTACCCCCTCTCTCCCTGCCCTCTCTTCCCTTCAGCCCAGGAATGACAGAGCTGCCCCTGGGGCCACCATTTTGTTCTTAGCTCTTCCACAGTATCCAGACGTGTCTGGGAAGCCCAAGACTGAGAACCTGTTATCACTGGCCTCCTTGAGGCCCAGTAACCAAGGACTGCCCCTTGTCCACCCCTTGTGGGCTGGGTCTGTAGCTTACCACAGCCAGACACCCACACAGGCCCACATGGAAAGCATGCGGCAGTCCTATGTGTCTGCCTGTCCAGAGCACTGGAACTCTGGTGGGACATGGGTTTTATCCTACTCCCTTATTCTCCCAAGCCCACTGCCCTGCACAAACCCTCCCAATATCATGTCTTGCAGATTGCATCCTGTGGGTCACAACCTCTTTGGGGGTCAAATAACCCTTTTACACTGCTCACATATCAGATATCCTACATATGTTATTTGCATTATGATTTATAATTTACAATTATGAAGTAGTGCCAAAATTAATTTTATGATTGGGGATTATGAAAATTTGAGGAACTTTATTAAAGGACCTCAATATTAAGAAGGTTGAGAACCACTATTAATGTCCCTCACCTCCCCCTCTCTCTTTCCTTCTTTGCTTCTCTCCTTCTTCCTTTTTTATAGACTCCACTAAGTCCAATGTGTGTTTACCATATATTTACCAGTATGGACCCACTTGGTACAGTGGATCATGCCAGAAAACTTGGTAAGCCTGAGCAGGTTTGGAAACCTCAGCGCCCAAGTAACCACCTCAGATGGTAGGTGGCTGCCTGCTCCCTAACAACTTCCTGGCCTGGAACATGTGCCATACTCGCTACATAGGAACATGAGACCTACAGTCCTATCGATAAGAACACTTCTCCATGCTAATGAAGTATCCAGAGGGCCTGAGAATTTTGGCAATATGCTTCCCTTCCTGGACATTCCTTCCTACAAAAGGAATTTAATCTCTGTTCCACCCTGAGATGTTATGCATCCATTTTCTATGATGAACAATCAATAAACAGTTTGGAAACAAGGACTGTCTCTTTCATTAAGAACCACATGGAGAGCACGGAGAAAGCTTTCATCTACAGATGAGAACAACTTAAGTCTCCCACAAAAGACCCATCAGTGCTCCCAGACAACCACCACTAAGCTAAGGACCTCCACCAATGAGCTAAGCCAGAGCTCCCCTCCTCCAGGCCCTGGACTTGTTCTCAACCTGAGAGCCTCCTTTGTTCTCAGCTCTTCCAAGACTTCCACTGGTGTTTGGATGTAATGATTCTGAGAAGCCCCAAGCCCCAGGCGCCTCAGTCTGTGGACCTAACTCCATTTCCAACTTCCCTTGACACAGTGGAGTCTGGATGTCCAGGAGTTTGGGAGCCCGCAGCCCTGGGCTCCTCACCTCAGGCCTGTGTACCCTGGACACTCTTTCCCAAATTATCCACAGAGGGCTAATAAAGACGTTATATTGTCATAAACTAATATCTGAGCAAATCTCTGGTGAATACCCCACAACAAGGCTATTTAGTTTGTTAGTCTGACTTTGAAAAATTATTGATATAATTAACATTAAAAATAAATGTTTATTTTTAATCTGAGTTTTGGAGGTTTACATTCACTGTAACTTGGACCAGTTGCTTTTGGGTCTATAATGACACAACTTGGCTAGATTAACGAGGAGATACAGCCGCTGATCTCATAGCAGAATATTGTCAGAGAAGCGGGTATGATATTTTTGATCCATTCAAGCATACTCACAGGCATGTAACTTCCCTCTATTCCATCTCAATTTCTACAGCTTTATCCATCCCATACCACATTAACTATTAATTATTCCTTAACATATGTCACTGAAGAACATGAATCCCAAACACTGCACTTATTAACATCATTAAGTGACAGATTTTGAGTAGGGTGTGTTGAGCTTTGAACTATGTATAAGCTTAAAAATAAAAGCCTTTCTCAGGTTATCACATTTCTGTGACTTTGCAGAAAATTATCATATACCATCCTTGTAAGTACTCTAGATACAAGAAAACTATGGTACTGAATTCTGCAGTAGTTAATGAAATATTTTCTGTTTTAGGAAGTGTTTATATGAATGGAATTGCAAAGGAACAAGATTATGTGACTGTAACATATTTGCTTTTCAACCTCAACATATTTTTGTTTTAAAAATGTGTTCATTTATATTCTGATTGTGAGAATATAAGCTTTATCTAATCACCCACTCCTGGTAAGCATGTGAATGGGTAACATTTGCGGGGCTGTGAAGTAGAACTTGCTATGGACATGTTTTTCCAAGGCATTTTACTGACACATAATTTAGATGACATAAACAAATATTTACTCTTAAGGGAAAGTGCCAAGTTCTTTTTTAAAGGACCATTTTCAAATATCACCATTAATTAATAAAGGCACTGTTCTGCCTTCCCATGTGTTTGCTGCAGTTTGTGGGCTATACCAGTTATAGAGTATGAAATAGAATTTCAGAATTGTTTTAATAGATTTTGCCCATGTGGCTGAAGCTATGGAGAGAAACTGTTCATGTAATTACTTACTGCTTATTTCAAACCCTCACTAGTATTTCTATTTTAACTGAATGGTTTCCTTCTTTATGATGAAAAGGAAGGTTATCATGGATATGTTTTGACCTTTGTATTGTATGTTTTTGGCACCCATTCTCTCCCTGTCCATGTTTTTCCTTTCTTATTAAACAAACAAATGGACAAAACAACAACAACAAACCTTTTCATCATTTATTTTCTGTGTGTTTGTTTGTCTTTACTTTCCATGTGTGCAGTACCCACAGGAGCCAGAAAAGAACATCTGATCTCATGAGAAAGAAGTTTTTCCAGTTTTGAACTGTTATTTGGGTGCTGGAAATTGAAACTGTGTCCTCTAGAAGAGCAACCAGTGCTTTAAACCACAGAGCTGTTCCTTTAGCCACATGCCTGTTGACTTTTAAGCAAATTTTATCAACTAATATAAAGTATTAATTTTTAGTGCTTTTTTGTTTGCTTTTGATTATCATTATAGAACTTTTTAGATCTTGCCAATGAAAGCAAGCAGCTGTGGCATGATTAGAAGATTTTTAGTAGACCCATATTTTATAGCATTAAGTATTATAACAGCACTGTACATATTTCAAATACATTTCTCCTCTGAAAATGAAATGGGATGCAAATGAATGCCCAAAGATGAATTTCATTATAATCTATAGCAATTGCTAGGGGAAAATTATCTTTTCTATTTAGCTTTCTTGTCCACTTCGTTACATGTTTTTCATTTTCATCATGTTATTATGAATTGTGATATATTGCACATTGCCTTGATCTGTCTTTCTATGGCTTATTTCTGTGGCCTTAAGCATAATATTTAAGTTATGAAATCTTATTGGTCCTCTTCCTTTGTCACTTTGGGGTATGTACATCTCTTTTTATGATATTATGATATAATTACAGCATTTATGCTTTCACTTCCCTCTTTCCATACCTTCCTATAAATCTTTCCCTCTTTCCATACCTTCCTATAAATCTCTCCTCAATTTCCTTCAAATTCATGACCTCTTATTTTGTTTTGTTTTACTTCACTAAATGTTGTATGTATATATACATGTGTATATTCATACATATTTCTAAATAGAAATTGTTGAGTCCATATAACGTTGTTGGTATGTTTTATCTCAGTGATTACCATTTGACTAGTATACCATATTAGTTACCCAACCAAGGAAAGAAGCCCACATACTCATGTCACAACACAAACACAAAAACCAAGATGAAAGTCAAGGACAGTGTGTCTCCCATAAAATCTCTAGTCCAACAGAAATGTCTAATATGAGGATTATCTAGTTGAACCTAAGAACACATAATTTAAGGAACAGCCATAAGCTTAGTTAAAGAGATAAAGGAGAATAAAGAAAGCACAACAAACATCTCAATAAACTTAAAGGAATATGGTGATTATCCTGTTTAGTTTTGATCAACCTGACACCATCCTAGGTTGTGAAAAGAGGATATCTCTGCCACGGTATGGGCTTAGTAGGTCCCCCTCAATCCTTGGGAATCAGGGGTTTGGACAGATGGGCATGGAGTCAGCAGGAATTGGGGTGGCAAACAGGCATGATACAAGGGAATGTGGATCTGAATGCATTTTGTCAAATTAATCATCAGACTTTTTATACAGAAGAAAATAGAGAAATTAGGTGACACACCAGCAAGATACAAAGAGGTTACTAGAGGTTACTGGATTCTTACAGAAAACAGAGGAATGCAAACATTGAAGGACTGGCAGGAACTAACTGGGATAAAATTTAGTGTTAACAACTGGGATCAAAAACAACTCCACCTAAGATCAGCTTAAACTTAGAAGCCAGGGACAAGGGCTTCGTGCCCTTGCATTAGTCCACCTTCCCCCTAGGCCATTGTAAATACTTATATATGGGTGTACCTCAACTAGATATAGTTCTAAGTATCTACTCTGGTTCCTCCTCAGGTCACAAACTTCCTTCTTCCTAGATAATGGTGAATTCCTGTGTACTTAGCTATCCATGCCCAAGGTTGGATCAAGGACCGCCTAGAATCTAACTTAGCTATATGTCAAAATATGAATCCTTAGGAGCACTTATAATAAAGTGATATTAAGGAAAAGCACACAGATCCCTTTATCAACTAAAGCAAGGACATTGGAGCATTCATTATACAGGATGCCACTGTTCCAAGAGACTAAGTTTTCGTGAACTTTTCACCTCGGGACAGCACCCAGGTTTTGGGGTCCTGTTGTGCTTGTCACTACTGGAGTGGATGTAGCATATCTCAGCCAAGGAACTGCCCTGCATGGAAGTCTGGAGGCATGATCCTCCCCTTGGCTTATTATGCTTGTGGGAGGGTCAAGTTCACAGTGATTAGTGCCACCTCTAGGCAGGTTGTCCTGAGTTGTATAAGAAAGCAAGCTGAGAAATTCCTGAGTGTCAAGCCCATATGAAATGTCACTCCATGACCTCTGCCTCAGCTCTAGCTTCTTGGATCATGCCTTGAATTAGTGCACTGGCATCCATCAACGACATAATTTTGAGTGAACTAACATCTTTCTGCCCATTACTTTTGTTTTTGATAATTGATCACAGCAAATAGAAACCAAATTAACACTCCATAATAGCATGCAATGCATGAGGGAGTGATATCCAAACTAAGGCAACTATATGCTGAATGAAATAATGAGGACAAAACAAGGTTTTAAAACTGTATTTAATAAAATAAACTGAAAAGAAAATGAAATAGAAGTGGAAAGACTTAATAATATAACGGGAAACAATTAGAATGGATAAAATAGAAGATGAAATATAAAGAATAGGAGGTAGAGAAATTGAACCACCCAAGTAGAGCATATAAAAAGTTGAAACACAGGAGAGAAATATTTAGGAATAGTGAGACTTATTTTTAAAACTAATCTTCAGCTTGTTTCTTGTGGCCATTTGTTTGGAAATTTTATTTCCAGTCTTTTAATCTGAGGTAGTGTCTGTCTTTTTCATTGAGGTGCATTTCCTGTGAGCCACAAAATGCTGAGTCCTGTTTACATATCCAGTCTGATAGTCTGTGTCATTTGTGTGTGTGCGTGGGGGGGAAATTAAGTTAATTGATGGTAACAGATATTAAGGAAAATGATTGTTGCTTCCTGTTTATTTTTGTTGTTAGATATAAAATTATATTTGTGTGGTTATCTTCTTTTGGGTTTGTTGAAACCCAAGACGATTTTGCTTTATCTAGGGTGTATTTTCCCACCTTAGGTTCAAGTTTTCCATCTACTATCCTTTGTAGGGCTGGATTTGTAGAAAGATATGTAAATATGATTTTGTAATGGAATATCTTGGTTTATCTATCTATGGTAATTGAGAGGTTTGCTGGGTATAGTAACCTGGGCTGGTGTTTATGTTCCCTTAAGGTGTGTATGTCACATGCCTGGGATCTTCTGGCTATCATAGTCACTGTTGAGATGTCTGGTGTAACTCTGATAGGTCTGACTTTATAAGTTATTTGACATTTTTCCCTTCTTTTAATATTCTTTCTTTGTTTTGTTTATATGGTGTTTTTAATATTATGTGACAGAAGGAATTTCTTTTCTGGTTCAATATATTTGGAATTCTGTAGGTTTATTCTATGTTCATGGGTATATCTATCTTTAGATTAAGGAAGTTTTCGTCTATAATTTTGTTGAAATATTTACTGGTCCTTTATGCTGGGAATCTTTACTCTCTTCTATAACTGTTATCCTTAGGTTTGGTCTTCTCATTGTATCCTGGATTTCCAGGATGTTTTGGGTTAGGAGATTTTTATCTATGCATTTTCTTGGATTGTAGTGTCAATGTTTTCTATGGTACTATCTGCACCTAAGATTCTCTCTTCTATCTCTTATACTCTGTTGGTGATCTATGACTCTTGATCTATTTCCTAGGTTTTCTATCTCTAGAGTTACCTTCCTTTGTAGTTTTGTTATTGTTCCTATTTCCATTTTAACATCCTGGGTTTTTTTGTTTTGTTTTGTTTTGTTTTGTTTTTTTAATTCCTTCACCAGGTTGGTGGTGTTTTGTGTAATTCTTTTTTTTTTTTTTTTCATCTCTTTTGTCTTTAATTTCTTGGACACCAACATTAAATTGCTCTGCTTTTTTTGTTAGATATTTTCTTCATTTACATTTCAAATGCTAAAAGTCCCCAATACACTCTCCCTGCCCTGCTCCCCTAACCACTGAATCCCACTTCTTGACCCTAGTGTTCCCCTGTTCTGGGGCATATAAAGTTTGGTAGACCAAGGGGCCTCTCTTCCCAATGATGGCCAACTAGACCATCTTCTGCTACATATGCAGCTAGAGACATGAGCTCTAGGGATACTTATTAGTTCATATTGTTGTTCCACTTATAGGGTTGCAGACCCCTTCAGCTCTTGGGTACTTTCTCTAGCTCCTATATTGGGGGCCCTATGTTTCATCCTATAGATGACTGTGAGCATCCACTTCCGCATTTGCCAGGCACTGGCAAAGCCTCACAGGAGAAAACTATATCAGAGTCCCTTCAGCAAAATCTTGCTGGCATATGCAATAGTGTCTGTGTTTGGTGGCTGATTATGGGATGGACCCCCTGGTGGGGCAGTCTCTGGATGGTCCATCCTTTCTCCTTAGTTCCAAACTTTGTCTCTGCAACTCCTTCCATGTATATTTTATTCCCTATTCTAGGGAGGAATGTAGTATTCATGCGTTCATCTTCCTTCTTGATTTTCTTGTGTATTGGAAGTTGTATCTTGGGTATTCTAGGTTTCTGGGCTAATATCCACTTATCAGTGAGTGTATATCAAGTGACTTCTTTTGTGATTGGGTTACCTTACTCAGGATGATATCCTCTAGATGCATCCCTTTGTCTAAGAATTTCATAAATTCATTGTCTTTAATAGCTGAGTAGTACTCCATTGTGTAAATGAACCACGTTTTCTGTATTTATTCCTCTGTTGAGGGACATCTGGGTACTTTCCAGCTTCTGGCCATTATAAATAATGCTGCTGTCAATATAGTGGAGCATGTGTCCTCATTACCAGTTGGAACATCTTCTGGGTATATGCGCAGGAGAGGTATTGCCAGATCTAGTGGTAATACTATGTCCAGTTTTCTGAGGAACCACCAGGTCACGTCCTCTACATGTAGAGGGACTTAGAGCATTGCCCTTATGTGACTCAGGCCACAAATCTCTGGAAGGCTGCTGCTAGAGACAGGGGCCTGGGGCTTGGGAATAGGCAAAAAGCTTACCTTCTATTCATGGTTTCCAGCGTTTCAAGCCTTAGTTCAACCAGGAACCAGGCTACCTTTCACAGTTCCACATCTCTATCTTTTACTTTTTTAAAGGACCGGCATCACTGGAGTGACTGCATCATTTGTAGTAAAAATTTTGGGCAGGGCAGAAGTATCAAAAGAAAACACTACACAGGCCAGAAGGGTAAGGAGGGATCAGGGTGGAGATTGGAAAGGCAAGGGATTATTGAACCAATAAAATATTCTGTGGGTTGTACAGTTTGAGGGTTTTAGCATTGGTATTAAATATGATTTGATTAACTAAATAGACATCATATTTTCCTTACTATCACATGACTTTCCCCAAATTCAGTAGAGTTCATCTATAGCTGGAAGTTCCCAAGTTTGTATTCTGTGGGTCTCAGCATGTGTCTTGGGAGTCTTTAGTCACATGAGGTGCCTGGAGGAAGGCAGCTTTGTTTTCCTAGGCAGGTCCAAAGAGATGGTGTTCAGTCTTGGCTGGATCTGAGGGAGCAGCACTGTAGATAAGCCTGTAGGGTAATCACAACAGAGGAGCAAAACCCCAGCAAGGGGGTGTCTGCATAGGGTGGGTAGTTTGCTAAACCTGTGATGGTTTACTTGGGAGCACATCATGGTTTGTTGCTGTGATCTAAACAATGCAAGGGGTTTTGAGGAATTTAGATCTGGAAGGCTTTAAGTCTGCTTTAGATGGCTGAGGATGAAAATATCATGTTAATTACGTATCTGGAATAGGCAATAACAAATTGTCTGTGAGAGGAAACTGGTTGTTAATTAATGATTAAATAATGATGATCAGGATAGTTGGCTTGACCTGTGGGAGTAGATTATATGACTTTTGAATTTTAAAAGGAATCTTAAACAAATTGAAAATTTTTTGGACATAAGAAGTCACAAATGCTAGGGAGGAAAAATAAACATTTAAATAAAGCATGAGAAATTTTGGATTGAAAAGCATGAACATTGTCTCAGGTGTTCCTGTTAGGGAGAACAAGCATTTAAACCACCACTGAAATTTTTGGGTTTCCATTGTCTTTGGTGGTTCTAGGTGTACAGGGAGTGAGAGACATCTGGGTTCTTTCCAGCTTCTGGATGTTATAAATAAGGCTGCTATGAACATATGGAGCATGTGTTCTTTTTATATGTTGGAGTATCTTCTGTGTATATACCCAGGAGTAGTATAGCTAGGTTCTCCAGTTTTTATAGCCCTGAAACTTTTGTAACTAATGATCTCTGTACTTTTTTTTATTAGTATAAAATAGAGTTTATTAAGGATAAGGGGAGTTAAGAGATGCAGATGCAGAGAAAGGAAGAGAGAAGGCGAGAGTAGAGAAGCAGAGGCCAGCCATGACCACGTGGAGAGAGGGGAAAGTGAGTGGGGAGATGGTGGGGGTGGGTGGGGGGGGCAAGGAGACAAGAGAGATCTCTGAACTTTTAATCATAGTGTATAAACAATTGATTCTTTTAAAATGTTTATACCTGTGGTAGAGATAGCTATGGATGTGGTATGTGTGCTTGAGTTGTGACAGGACATAAGAAAAATCAGTGAAGAATTTACAGAAGCCACTTTCCTTCTACCATCCTCTACCTCACTGTTCTGGCACAGGATCTGGGATTGGCACTCAGAACCATCCTAGTAACTCAAGTTCTAGGGAAACTGACAACCTCTTTTAACCTGCATAGTATTGTGCACACACGTGATACAGAAACATACACTCATTTATATACACACTTAAACATAAAATCAACTTAGATTAAAGTCTTTTGGGAAGTTTCATGATCTACATCCACAAAATTTCAACAGTGTGACTCCATAAATATGACCCTACAAATACAAATACAATATCAATACTGCTGCTAACATTGACAGGGAAATGCACATGAGGCCTCAGTCCTAGAAAGAGAATTGCAAGTAACTAAAGATTGGTAAAAGTGGGCAAAATAGTCTTCCCCAGAGGGGAGAACATTGATGAACTGTCCAAAGCCAAATGGTCAGTCCTGAAAACACATACATTCAAGTAACATTATATCACAGAACAGGTTTTATTAATGTATTTAGGATTGTACACATAGACGTTTACACAGGAACATATGTGCATGTGTGGGTGTGGGTGTAAAACCAAAATTAAAGAACAAAGGTCATATATTTAAATTAGAGTAAGGGAAAGTTTCATGAGAGGGTTTGGATGAAGAACAGGGAAGGATAAATGATATAATTATATTATAATCACAAATCAATATTTTTTAAATATTGAACATAAATGAGACCTCAAGAATAATCTTGTTAGAATTTAAGAAAAATCAATCTAGGATTACAAACCTTAACAACTATAAAATAAGAGAGTGTAGAAGAAAAGCCTGGCATTTATTTAAATGTGCATGTAGGACACCCTCATGACAATGAACACTTGAATGGCAGGAAGGAAAGATTTGGCAAATAAGTGAAAATGAAGCAAGTATCAGAGAAGTCTGCTAAAAACTGAGGCAGAAAGAAGGAAAGGAATTGTTTTCTTTCATGAGAAATTCAGCTTCATAATTCAGGAAGGAATTATCACATTAAAGGGATAGTCTACCTTTTTTTTTTTCATGACTTAATGTGAACCCTCTCCCTAGGGATGATCTTTTTGCCAGCAGATAAATCACCCCAACTGAAATATTAGATACTCACCCAGGCCAGAGAGTTTATGTTTTGGACTTGAAGGAAAGAATTTCCTCTTAATTACTGCTTCTTTATCAAGGCTATGTCCAATTTTGAAACAGTCCTTTAGTACAGGACCCCTATCTAAAATTCTTTCTCAGTTGTGATTTTCCTCTCATTTTAAACTTCCTTGCCTAAATTATATCCCACACTATGTTCTATTATTTTCTATTAATGTTGGGTTTTTTTTATATTTGATTTCAGAAAATGTATTTTACTTTAAATATTAGTAGGTGACAATAAAAACACAGTAAGCTATATGTAAAATACAGGAAGTTTTTTTAACCACTTTGGAGAGATTTTCATGATTTTTTAAAAAATATTTTGTCAATCTATTGGATTAACGAATGTGTTCAAGGTATGTGTCCTATTGCACCACGCATTTTGAATCAGTTTTGTTGTTTGTTGTTGTTGTTGTTGTTCAAAAGGTTTATTTCTCATTTGAGCTCACAAGGCAATCAAATCAAGATAAAGTTCCAACAACTCTATTTTTTCTACCTATCTCTTTCCTTGAGAAAGCTGAAACCATCCTGAAAAATAAAACCTCTGTCATTGGACTCTAACACTGTCAAGTCTAGCATGATCAGTTAAGATAAGAGCAAGTGTACATACAGGCAGCTTCTACCTTGTATAGGAGCAAACATCAATTGAAATCACATTTATACCTTCAACAAATAGACACTAAATTGGACAGTCTAATAAGACAAGAATAGAGATAGTAATCAGCAAGATAGCACCTTTACTTAAACTGACAAATTACATATACCTTTGCCCCCTCTGTTTTGTTTTGATCTTCATTTTGTTTAATCAAAAGCCATAGCATAGCAGTAACACAAAGAGGCCTGAAGTCATCAAATTCTTCATTTGTTCCAATAGCCTAGCCTCTTAGATGTGGGGCAAGTATACTGTGCCACCAAACAGAAGAACTGGTAAGGCTGAGCAGCCTTAACCTCCAGGGAATCTCACAGTAAAGAATATTAGGCAGCTTGTAAGCTCCCTGCCAAGCTTCCCTCCCTCTTCTGGAACGTGTAAACATGACACACAACATATAGATTAAACATCTTTGAGGGTTATCATTACTTTGTATATTTAATTGACATTTACAAGTGGCCAAACTTAGTCTGTTGGGGTTACTGAAACTGAAGTATTTTTATTTCTCAAAACTTTTATTATATTATGGACTTAAATAAATCATGGCTAATATTTTTTTAAGTTTTTTTAAAATTTATTTATTATATTTATATGAGTTCACTGTAGCTGTCTTCAGACACCCAAGAAGATGGCATCAGATTTCATTACAGGTGGTTGTGAGCCACCATATGGCTGCTGGGATTTGAACTCAGGACCTTTGGAAGAACAGTCAGTGCTCTTACCCGCTGAGCCATCTCACCAGCCCAAATTGTGGCTGATTTAATTTACTTGAACACTCACTTATAAGCCAATAGAATATTATAGAGACAGTATAAATTTATAAACATGTGTAGACAGTAATTAGCTCATAGTCATAAATAAAAATAGACTTAACAAATAGATTTTGTTGCTTGTATTTAGAGCTATCATTTAGATGACACCTTTGTCAGTTTATGTTAGACCGTTTATCTAGTTATTTATCATAGCATATTTGGAAATTCTTAATTTAAAATCTGTACTTCCAAAGACAAATCTCAATAAAAATGTGAAAATGTGAAAACTATTATCTCAAACTCTAGACTCTCACATATAATGACACTAAACTGGCTGAAAAAGGATCAACAGTTTGGCTTTTAAAAGCACAATTTTCCTTCTGTCGTTAGAAACCAAAGAAAATTAGATAAGAACATTGAAAATCCCATTGTACCAGGGGCAGACAGGCAAGAGTTCTCAAACCTCAGTGTCATAATATTAAAATGTATCCTAAAGAGGTAAGGTAATAATAAATTTCCTTTCAATTGCATTCTTAATTAGTTTACCAGGGTCCTGAAAAATGGTATTGCTTGCTTGATTGTATCTTCTGGAATTCCCAGTAAGAAAGGGAAATTTAATATAAATAGCTTTGACAAGCAAGCATATTCATGCAAATATATATATATATATATATATATATATATATATATATATATATATATGTGTGTGTGTGTGTGTGTGTGTGTGTGTGTGTGTGTGTGTAAACTGTAATAAAATTATATTATTAATTTTATATTGAGCATTTCCAGAAAAAAAACAGATAGAAATGAATTATATTTAAGAAATTTTAATGTATACTACTTAAAGATATTTTAGTAACAAAAATTTGTCAAATCATCTTTATTTTTGTTAGTCCCAAGTATGTTAGAATGTGAAATAAAATTGTTTAGTTAATTTCTCTTTGTTTTTATTTTTATTGGTTATTTTATTTGTTTACATTTCAAATGTTATCCCCTTCCCAGTTTCTCCTCCACAAAGTTCCATCCCCCACCCCTGCCTCTATGACAGTATTTCCCCACCTGCCCACCCATTCCTGCCTCAGTGCCCTAGCATTCTCCTACCCTGTGTAAGGGACACAGGACCAAGGAGCTCCCCTGCCAGTGATGCCCAATAAAACAATTCTCTGCTATATATCCAACTGGAGCCATGGATCCCCCTATGTTTACTTTTGGGTTGATGTTTTAGTCCCTGGAACTTTGGGGGTCTGGTTATTTGATATTGTTGTTCTTCTTATGGGTTGCAAATACCTTCATATCCTACAGTCCTTGCCCTAACTTTTCCATTGGGGCCCCACACTCAGTCCAATGTTTGGTTGCATATATTTGCATCTGTATTGATCAAGCTCTGGCAGAGCTTTTCAGGGGACAGATATACCAGGATTCTATCAGTAAGTGCTTCTTGGCATCAGCAATAGTGTCTGGGTTTGGTGACTACATATGGGATGGATCTCTAGGTAGGCCAGTCTCTGGATGGTCTTTCCTTCAGTCTCTGCTGTAGTCTTTGATCCTGCATTTCCTTTGACAGGAGAAATTCTTGATTAATATTTTTGAGGTGGGTTGGTGGCCCCATCCCTCAATTGGAGGCCATGTCTATCCAATGGATATGGTCTATATAGGTCCTATCTCTTCTTTGTTGCATATTTTGGCAAATGCCCTCCCTTTTGGGTCCAGAGAATAATAAAAGGAAAGGTCTAACACAAGGAGGGAAAGTACATCCAAGAAAAGGCAAGAAACTACTCCTCTCACAACAAACCCAAAAGAAGATAGCTACATAAACATAAGTCTGCCTCCAACAAGAAGATAGCTACATAAACATAAGTCTGCCTCCAACAAGAAGATAGCCACATAAACCTAAGTCTGCCTCCAACAAGAAGATAGCTACATAAACATAAGTCTGCCTCCAACAAGAAAAAGAAACAGGAAGCAACAATTATTGGTCCTTAATATCAATGGACTCAATTCTCCAATAAAAAACACATAGAATAATAGGATGGATATGTAAATAGGACATACAGGTGCTGCATACAGGAAACACACCTAAATGACAAAGACAGATATTACCTCAAAGTAAAAGACTTTTACTTTGTAAAAGAAAAAAAAATTCCAGGCAAATAGTCCCAAGAAACAAGCTAGAGTAGCAATTCTAGTATGCAATAAATTAGACTTTCAACTAAGAATTATCAAAAAAGATAGGAAAGGTCACTACATACACATTTGTATGGAAAGTTCCACCAAGAGGAACTTGCAATTCTGAACATCTATAACCCACATGCAAGAGCACCCACATTTGTAAAAGAAACATTACTGAAGCTTAAAGCACACATTGAACCTCACACAATAATAGTAGGAGACTTTAATAACCCACTCTCACCAATGGAGAAATCATGGAAATAGAAACTAAACAGAGACACAGTGAAACTAACAGAAGTAATGAACCAAATGAACTTCACAGATATCTACAGAAAAGTTTATCCTAAAGCAAAAGAATATGCCTTCTTCTAAGAACATCACAATACCTTCTCCAAAATTGACCATAAAACCAGTCACAAAACAAGGCTAAACAAATAAAAGATGATTGGAATAATCCCATACATCCTATCTGATCATCACAGACTAAGGCTGGTCTTAAACAACAACAAAAACAAGAAGAAGCCGACATACACATAGAAGCTGTACAACTATCTACTCAATGATAACTTAGGAAAAAAATAAAGAAATTAAACATTTCTTATAATTTAATGAAAAAGAAGGCACAATATACCCAAACTTATGGGACACAATGAAAGCAGTCCTACAAGGAAGACCCATAGCTCTTCATGCCCCCAAAAAGACACTGGAGAGAGCCTACACTAGAAGCTTAACAGCACATCTGAAAGCTCTAGGACAAAATGAAGCAAATACACCCAAGAGGAGTAGAGAGCAGGAAATACTCACACTTTGGGCTGAAATCAACCAAGTAGAGAAAAGGAGAATTATACAAAGAATCAACAAAACCAGGAGCTGGTTCTTTGAGAAATTTAACAAGATAGATAAACCCTTAGACTGGCTAATTTGAGAGCACAGAGACAGTATCCAAATTAACAAAATCAGAAATGAAAAGGGAGGTATAACAACAGAACCTAAAGAAATTTAAAAAAAAAATTATCAGATCCTACTACAAAAGCCTATACACAAAAAACCTGAAAAATCTAGAAAAAAAATGTATGATTTTCTGAACAGATACTAGGTATCGAAGTTAATCGAGGATCAGAGAAACCACCTAAACAGTCCTATAACCCCTAGAGAAATAGAAGCACTCATTAAAAGTCTCAACAACAACAACAAAAAAATCCCTAGGACCAGATGGTTTTAGAGCATAATTCTATCAAACAGTCAAAGAAGACCTAATACCAATACTTATCAAACTATTTCATAAAATATAAACAGGAGGAATACTTTTTGTTTTTTGTTTTTTGTTTTTTTTTTTTTTTACACTCTAGATCTTATCTCCCTCCTGGTCCATCTTCTGACTGTTCCATATCCATCCTCCCCTTTCTCCACAAAGATGTCCTCCTCACTCCTCCTACTCCCCCATCCTCATCCCACCAGACTCACCCCATTCCTTGGGGGTCTCCAGTCCCTTGAGGGTTAGGAGCATTTTATCTGAATGAGCACAGACCCAGCCATCCTCTGCTGTAAATGTGTTGGGGAATTCATATCAGCTGGTATATGCTGCCTGGTTGTCAGTGAAGTTTCTGAGAGATGTCAGGGATCCTGCTTGTCCTCATACAGGGTCATCCTACTCTTCAGATTCTTCCTGCTTTTCCATAATTCAACCACATGGATCAGCAGATTCTGCCCACTGGTTGGGTATAAATATCTGCATCTGGCTCAGCTACTTGTTGGGTCTTTCAGAAGGCAATCATGATAGGCCCCTTTTTATGAGCACCCCATAACCTCAGTAATAGTGTCAGGCCTTGGAGCCTCCTCTTGAGCTGGATCCCACTTTTGGCCTGTCACTGGAGCTCCTTTTCCTCAGTCTCTTCTCCATTTTTGACCCTGCAGTTATTTTAGACAGGAACAATTATGGGTCAGTGTTTTTGACTGTGGGAGGGCAACCCCATCCCTCATTGAAGCCCTATCTTTCTACTGGAGGTGGACTATACAAGTTCCCTCTCCCCATTATTGGATAGTTCATCAAATTCCCTCCCTTTAATTATTTTTAAACAATAATTTTTTTCCTGAAAATTCATATTACAATCTATATAATCATTATTTACCAATGACCAACCTCATCTTGAAGAGATGTTCTGAGGAAGAGGTGCCTGGGAGAGGCAAAACAAAAGACTTGCAGTCAAATTTTGAGTCCAAGTTGGCAGCCTATGTTCTGATGGAGACATCTTTTCAGACTTAGATCTCTCTATATATTCTGTTTTTTTCTCTCTCTGGTCTGCTCTCTGTGGAGAACTCTTGATAGCTCTCTTTCCAAGTTCTTTGTGAGACAGTTCTCCAAACAGTTCTCCCTTGCTATTCTAAAAAAAATTCTCTGTTTAGCTCATTCCCTGTAGATCATAATCCCAGTCTTTTATTTTACATATCAATCCAGTCATTTACTTTTGGCTTACTTTTGATCATCCTATAAAACAGAATCTCATGACTCCAGCCAGCCCCATCATTCTCAGAGACAGTAAGCACACGTTTTCTTTTAACATTGCAAAAGGATTCAGAGACCTGCCTACCAATTTGAAGCATAAACAATAAGCTAGCTATGTGGGACCTGTCCTGAAATTACCATTTCTACCACACTTGGGCCCAACCTTGCTCTATCCCAGCCCATCCCCTAACTCAGGACTTGGTGCTCCTTTGTAAGAGTAGTCTATTTCTGGTGAGTCTCAAAGGCACACACAGTCATTTTTATGTTCTAATGAGTAATTCTAAGGATGAACTTGGAGCTGTGTGTGTGTGTGTGTGTGTGTGTGTGTGTGTGTGTGTGTGTGTGTGTGTTATGTAAAGAATCAGGACCAATCAGGCAGGATTCTGCCAGTATAATAAATAAAAGCAAGAGCCAAAAATATCTCAGATAAGGCATCATCATTACTATATTATTGGAAAAAAAAGAAAGGAAAGTAGAATAATAATTACAGGAGAAACTTCTCCCTGCGTTCTCATCATTCCCAGTTTCTGGTGCTGGGAGTGGGCAAAGTCTCTGTCCATGCCTAGAAATTTGATGTTGTCAAACATACCTGCCATTAACTCCAACATTGTCCTCACACCTGTATAACAACAACAATATTTCCTTTCATGTACACCAATAATGAATGCCTGAAGAGAGGATAGGAAGGAAGAGAATAAAGGTTGACAAACAGTATGTTCCCTACCAAGTATGTATGGAGAGATGCTGGACTTGTTGGGGGAGGGAAGCAGTAGACCTAGGGCTATACTTATGGTACCATCTCTTGTCAACTTCACCCTTCAGGTGACCACTGTTAACTGTGATTAGTATAGCTGCCATTTGCCTCTGCTTAGCAGATACTGGAATAAAACATGAGATACCTACCACCAAGGCGTACACTTTAGAGTTAAGGCACATAATTCTGCAAGAGTTTCTCAAGAATCAATTACTCATTCAATCTCTGAAAACTGGTAGAAATGACACTATTTGATGATAAATTTTTTGTCTTTGTATTTGAGGACTTTCAAATAAACTGAAACATCTTGAATACAAATGGCTTTTATTTACACACAAGGACCATGATACCCACACCATGCTCTAAGTACTAAGTACTTAAGCATAAGTAGTGCTCTCTCTCTCTCTCTCTCTCTCTCTCTCTCTCTCTCCCCTCTCATATATATATATATATATATATATATATATATATATATATATATATATATATATATTTCTAGAGGAAAAAATAACTCAGCTTGATGCTTCTATGTATTCATACTGGAGATATAAAGGCTTGTAATATTTCCTGCTTTATAGTAGATCCATAAAGAGATAAAATAGAAGACTTTATTATGAACACAGTCAATAACTGAACAAAATAAAAATCAGCAAAGAAAATTTCTGCCAGCATCTAATATTTTGAAATGATAACTTTTGTGTGTAATGTCTTCCATATATCATTTTACAAAATCATTACAAATCTAAGTGAATTAACTTTATCACAATTTT
This sequence comes from Mus minutoides, assembly GCA_902729485.2. Classification (NCBI taxonomy): domain Eukaryota; kingdom Metazoa; phylum Chordata; class Mammalia; order Rodentia; family Muridae; genus Mus; species Mus minutoides. Next base: position 101,201 of record LR751574.1, on the reverse strand, counting down.
CCAAGATATCATTTGCATTTAGATTTGTAAGTCTCCAGTCTTCTACTCTACTTCCATTAGATTGAAAATCTCCTTTTTCCCATTTTAATTTAAAACTGTTAGAGGATGTAGAGAGATAAATAAGCAGTTAAAAACACTTGCTTCTTCTCTAGGGGACTTACATTTAGTTCTACATCAGACAGCCCACTATTTGTAACTCTTATTCCAGGGGATACAATACCTTCCTTCTACTTCTGAGGGCACCTGCACACACATAACATACAATGACAAAGACACAGACACAAATATAAATAAATAATAAATCTTAAAAAAAACCCTACTCCTCCATATCACAAAACTCCTGTAAATAGCTTAACTAATTTTACATCTTCACTTTTCATTAATACATTACAACTTGTGGGTTTTATATCTATAGTGACTAAGGATATTATTTAGATGCTGGCATCCATTCTTAACATGCATGAATCTCTGGGATCAATCCACAGAACCACATATAATCAGACATGGTTATTTAATTGCCATTGATCCCAGCAGTGAGAGCTAGAAACAGAAGTATCAGAAGTTCAAGGTCATCCTCTGCTACATAATTAGTGAATAATGGTCTGGACTGCATAAAATCTTATCTCAAGAAAAAGATAAAAGGAAAAGTAATATATATATATATATATATATATATATATATATATATATATAGTAAATATATATATATAAGTAAATATATATATATAAGTAAATATATATATAAATAAATATATATATATAAAAAGTTTTATATATATATATATATATATATATATATATATATATATATATATGTATATGTAATGCAATAGACCATATGGAAAAATCACAGCCATGTGACTTATTTAAGATGTAGAATAATAGGTTAACAAAAAAAGTCACAAGCATGCGGCCTGGAGTTCTAACCCAGAATACACATAGGACTAACCAATTCTAGTATCATATTCCTGCAATGCTATTGCAAAAGAGGCAGAAACAGGTAGAACCCTAGAGCTTGCTCAGCCAGACATCCTTAATCAGGGAATTTTAGGCTAATCAGAGAAACAATCACAACAACACAAAATGGATGTCTAATGAAGAACATAACAGGGGGTTGGACTCTAGCCACAGCACAGACACATTATCTTAATATGCATGGTTACTAGCATATATAGCAATATGCACAAACTCAGAAAGGATATATAAAATATATCCACTTCTAATTGTACACTTTTATAATTATATGTTTTGCGTGTCATTTATTTTACGGACAGAGTTCATAAAATTAACACCGAATTGTTGAAAATATGAGCATCTTATTTTATAATAAAAATAAATTTGAGACAGTCTTTGTATATGTCCTAATGACTATTCTATTGCTATGAATAGACCCCATGACCAAGGCAACGCTCATATATGAAAACACTTAAGTTGGGTTTTCTAACAATTTCTGTGTTTTCCTCCTTCTTCAGGGGAGCATGATGGCATGCACGGCACTGGAGCAGTAGCTGAGAGCAGCATCAGGATCTACAGGTCAAGAGAGACTCCTGGATTGACAGAAGCTTTTGAAAGCTCAAAGCCTACCCCAACTGAAAGATTTCTTCAACAAGAACAATTTCCCAATTCTTTAAATCCATTTGAATAATGCCACTCCTGGTGAAGCAGAATTCAAATGTCTGAGTCAATGTGGGGGTCATTATTATCAAACCACCATGGTATACACCACCACAAAACTTCAAATCCCCTATGTAGCCAAGGCTGACTTTGAATTGGAACATCTCTCTGCCTCTGAATCTTGCACCTTGGCTTTTGGATTACAGAACTGAACACTCAATTTTGTATTCATTTTTATATTTGAAATAAACTTAAAGAAATGTGCAAACTTTAGCTCACAGCTGCCCTACAATTACTGTTTTCATAACATACAACCATAGATAAAATGGGTAGAAAGATAATTTTTGTTTTCATGTGAAAATATGAAATTTCAGAACTATATTAATTTTCAAGCATAGCTGTTGTGGGAAATATTTAAAAAGAATTGCACTTCTGGCAAACACAGAAGTGGATGCTCACAGTCATCTATTTGATGGAACACAGGTCCCCTAATGAAGGAGCTAGAGAAAGTACCCAAGGAGCTAAAAGTGTCTGCAACCCTATAGGAGGAACAACAATATGAACTAGCCATCCTCTGCCCCCAGAGCTGTGTCTCTAGTTGCACATATAGCAGAGGTCGGTCTAGTCATCTATGAATGGGAGGAGAGTCCGTAATATTGTGAAGATCATATGCCCCAGTACAGGGGAATGCCAGGGCCAGGAAGCGGGAGTGGGTGCAGGGCAGGGGGAGAGAATAGGGGGCTTTGGGGATAGCATTTGAAATGTAAATGAAGAAAATATCTAAGAAGAAGAAGAAGAAGAGGAGGAGGAGGAGGAGGAGGAGGAGGAGGAGGAAGAGGAGGAGGAGGAGAAGAAGAAGAAGAAGAAGAAGAAGAAGAAGAAGAAGAAGAAGAAGAAGAAGAAGAAGAAGAAGAAGAAGAAGAAGAAGAAGAAGAAGAAGAAGAGGAAGAAGAAGAAGAAGAAGAGAGACATGGGAACTCAGCACTTAGCACGGAGACATTACAAAGTTCAGGACTATCTCTTTGTGAAGCACTGGCTGGGTTATTTTGTAGATTGAGAGCCAATCTCCAAGCGTCAGATATAGATGGAGTTTCCTGACTGAACACACTACATGTTACTTTTCTTAAGTCGAAAGCTACGTATTTCCACATTCTAGACATTGACATCTAATGGAATTCCTTTAGGCCTGGGCTTCTCAATCACTCCTATGTTCTTCATATTTCTCCTTCCTAGAACATCTGGCTTGAGGCTTACCTGTGTATATAAAATAGCTCATCTGGCCAGAGACACAGATAGTGGATAATGAAGTTTTAAAATCAATTCTTAATTTTCTCAGATTGATTTACAAGTCAGCTTTTAGACCAGCTGGGAAAGAGAGGAAGACTCTTTTTAATTGAACAAATGTTGATGGCATGTTTATAAATATAGTTTTATTAAGAGTTTGGGACAACTTTATAGGACTTAGTAAAGACCTAAACACTATATACAAGAAGAAGGAGGCTTTGATCATACTATTCTCGACATAGAAGTCTCAGAATTGTAAAGGGCTACAAAGGTCAACAGACACAGTAGAGAAATGATCTGGAAGTCTTCACTGTGTCTTCACTGGGAATGGTAAAAGAAAACTGACCTTAGAATATTGTTCTCCAATGTGGGCCCCGTGCTCCCTCTTATGGATGACTGTGAGCATCCACTTCTGTGGGAGTCAGCTATATCATGGTCCCTTCAGTAAACACTTGCTGTCCTATGCAATAGTGTCTGAGTTTAGTGACTGATTATGGGATGAATCCCCAGTGTGTTAGTCTCTGTATGGTCCATCCTTTCATCTTAGCTCTAAACTTTGTCTCTGTAACTCCTTTCATAATTTGACTGACACTTTTGTAAATGTATTTCATGTTTATCGTCACAATGCCCAAAGATAATCTAATCCTCATATTTTCACTTATCAACAACTCAAATTAAATATCTGATGTTATACATATTTGCTTGTACTTTCACATTTTGAGAGTATTTATTTATTTTGGTCTTTCATATACTATAGTTTTCTAATACCTACAAAATTTATGTTGGAAATTGTATATTAGATGTGTATCAAAAGATAGTCCCCATTTCAATATTATACCACATACCAGTATTTCTATGAACAAAAATTTTAATTTCAAAAGCCTGCAATTCTCTAAAATAAGCTCTTTATTCATTTTTAATGAATTATATCTCTGATTTTTTAAAAGAATTTTTAAAGGTATTTTTAATTTTAATTTGTATGTGTTTGCATTTATATTTGTGCACAATACTCTGTTGTCTGTGACGGCAGCAAGCGTGGGAAACTCTGAAGTTCTGAGCCACGTGACAGTATGTCTGCGAACAGAGCTTGTGCCCTCTGCAAGAGCATGAGCAATCTTTTTTTTTTTTAATATTTGTAATTTTTTAAAAAATTCATTAATTTTTAAATTAGACATTTTCTTTATTTACATTTCAAATGTTATCCCCTTTCTTAGTTTCCCCTCTGAAAACCCCCTATTCCCTTCCCCTCCCCCTGATCATCAACCCACCTACTCCTGCTTTCTGGCCCTGGCATTCCACTATACTGGAACATAGAACCTTCACAGGACCAAAGGCTGACTAGGACATCCTCTGTTACATATGCAGCTAGAGCCATCAGTCCCACCATGTGTTTTCTTTGGTTGGTAGTTTAGTACCAGGGAGCTCTGGGGGTACTGGTTAGTTCATATTGTTGTTCCTCCTATGGGGCTGCAAACCCCTTCAGCTCCTTGGGTCCTTTCTCTAGTTCCTTCATTGGCAACCCTGTTCTCTATCCAATGGATGGCTGTGAGCATCCACTTCTGTATTTGTCAGTCTCTGACAAAGCCTAACAGGAGACAACTATATCAGGCTCCTGTCAGCAAGTACTTGCTGGCATCCACAATAGTGTCTGGGTTTGGTTACTGTATAAGGGATGCATCCCCAGGTGGGGCAGTCTCTGGATGGTCATTCCTTCAGTCTCAGCTCCTCCACACTTTGTCTCTGTTTTAACTCCTTCCATGGGTATTTTGCTCCTCCTTCTAAGAAGGATCGAAGTATTCACACTTTGGTCTCCCTTCCATTTGAGTTTCCAAGTGTTTTGAGAATTGTATCTTGAGTATTCTAAGCAACCTTAACAGCTGAGTTATATCTGCAACACTGATAAAGACCCTTATGTTTCTGTCTGAAAACTTATAGAAAGAACCTAAGGTTCGGTCATGTTCCCTGGCATCATATTTTGCGAATTGAAAGTTAAGGCTGTTTTGTCATTTTGCTATAAGTTTGAAAACATCTTAGGATCATAAAATGTATACATTTAAATATTATTTTCCAAAGTTATTTAAATACAATTCTAAATACAGATTAAAAGGCAGCAATTCTCACTAAACATTCTAATTCTACTGTTTAACCATAACATAATTTTGGAGGGCTGCAACTGCATATACACTTATGGATCTTTTAATTCTCTCTGCTTTTCTATCTTCTGATAATTGATATTGGAAGTATTCACTCATAGTGAATAACATAGTTTTGAATTATACAATTTCAAAATAGAAAAATAATATCAATAAGCAATATTCCTTTGCATTTTTAATTGAAATTACTGGATCCATCATTCTACCATTTTCTCCAGCAAATCAAGCAAACCAACCAGTTTCCATAGGTTTTTGTTCCTGTCATACTTTTCTACATGTGGTAAATTATTTTGAAAAAAAATAATGACCAAGGAAAATAAAAATTCTTAATCTTGTCAGTTTTTACCATATCTATACCCATAAATCACTATTTTAAAATATCTGTTTCTCTTCTTTGAATGAGAGTTGATCTATAGCATATACATTACATATTATATAGTTATTATATATACAGATAGTTATAGTTATTAATATATAACATATAACTTTATGTATAGAATAATGTTTATATTGTATGTTTTCAAGTTCTGTTCGTTTTCCTGAAATTATCATAATTTTGTATTTTAAGGTTGAACTAAATTCTAGTGTGTATCTGTATCACATCCTCCCACTCAAATCAGGATAAACCTAAATATCTTGAATCCAACTACAAACTGGGTGTTCTTTTTTTTTTTTTTTTTTTTTTTTTTTTTTTTTTGGTTTTTCGAGACAGGGATTCTCTGTCTAGCCCTGGCTGTCCTGGAACTCACTTTGTAGACCAGGCTGGCCTCGAACTCAGAAATCCGCCTGCCTCTGCCTCCCGAGTGCGAGTGCTGGGATTAAAGGCGTGCGCCACCACGCCTGGCTCAAACTGGGTGTTCTTGTAGCTACCTATCTCTACCTTATTACCTTATTACCTACTGGCCTCACATAAGTTCCACAAGTAACTTTGTCCTTTTTCCCTTCCCCAGTATCTGGTACTTGCTCTTCCCTCTGAAACACTATTTGTTACTGATCATCATTTGATTTTCTTCCTTAGTCTGTTTTTGTCTCAATTGCACTGGTCAAACTTGCTCGCAATTTGAGGACCTGCCTGCCCATACCTCTAACAATCACTTCATTCTATTTCACTGTTTTATTTTACATTTCAACACATAAAAACTCTTTTTAATTGAGGAATAAATCACCTTACTTTTTTCTCCTGACAATAATCTGAGTAATAAAATATCCTTCAGTAAATATGGTGCTACTGGTTAATAGGGCAACTAATTTCAGTATTTCTAGAAAATTATTTGACCTAAATAACAAAGAAAGTTTGGTGAACTAGATACTCTTGGTAGAGTATAGTTTATTTCTTATTATGACTCATTAATGTATTGATAATACTTCTTATATGAAATTTCATGTGGTAATACATTGGAAGCTACTAGAACTTACTCTCATGCTTAAGAATGTTTGGATCCAAACCCAACTTTCTTCCCTTTGGAATGTGTCTCTGTGAGAGAATCCCTCAAAGCTCCTTTACTTCCTTTGTAACTAAAATATGGACAGTGGGATTACTTCTCTCATAATATTCCCAGGTTACTTACTTACGATAAATCATATGAAGAAACAATTGTTTTTGTTTGGCACTCTGTTTGAACCATGTTTAGTAATCCACTGCATTTTGGCAACTATATTATCTGATTCCCAAATATGATGCATTTACACATTAGATGGGGCTATGGAGAGTGGCCTCGCTGTGTAAGGAGTTTTGATCCTAGTGACTTGAGAAGATGCTTGTGTGAGTCTGTGTGCTGGCAAGTTTCAGAAGGGCTTCTTTAGAGGATAGAAGTACCCCTTTCAACCATCAAAAAGCACCATTCAGGAGCCAGGATGCTCAAGAATTACTTCATCTTTGAAGAATGCACCTTACAAATGAAAAACCACAGATGAGATTTTTAAATCCTCCTACATCAGAAAAGCTTACATTCAAAACATGGAGAACATAATATCTAATAACTTCTAATACTAGAGTATGTGGGACTTTCATGTAAGAAGCATCATTGAATACATTAAATGGCTCAGAATAAGAGATATGCTTTATTACAATGAGCACATACTTGAACAAATATTTTTTTATTATTTGAGTCAAATATTTTTTTTGAAATCCTGACATTAGCTGCCTTAACCAGTATAACCAATGGTATAACACTGTTGTTGGAGATTATCATGTCACTCAGATGCTAGAAATAGGAGAAAAAAATGAGTTCAAAGTGAAACCTAGATTCCAGACAATAGTTAATACAATTAGTACAACTGTTGATGGACAAACTACTGGACAACAGCAGAGAAAAAAAAGCTTCATTCTTACAAACCCTTTTGTTGAAATAATGTTCATTTGTATGAAAACTTGATCCTCGGTTTTGATGGAACATGATACTGTGTGAGATTGCATGCCCTAGTTTTTTGGTTCTTCAAATTCATGACTCATATTCTGCTTTTTTTTTTTTTTTTTTTGTTTCGTGAACATCACTTCTGTAACTGTTGTTTATTGTGTCAAGTGAAGTGAATCCTACGTAATTCACAACATTTTTTTTACACTGAGTTTATTTGGAAGAGAAGACATGACAAAATGAGAGTATTAACTAATTATGAGTTCATAGAAAAGATTTATTTTATTTTTAAAATGTAATATTCTAATGTATTTTCACACTGAAGTAAAATGACTACCCAAACTTATTTAACACTCTCAGCAAAACACACAAGCACACAAAAACAATTGTTTCTTCATATGATTAATCTCATGTATGTAATCCTGGGAATATCATGAGAGTAGTAATTCCACTGTCCATATTTAGTTATGATGGAACTAAAGACCTTCATATAAGAAGTATCATCAACTATATTAATAAGTCATAATAAGAAATAAACAATAATACATCCAGAGTATCTAGTTCAACAAGCTTACTTTGTTATTTAAGTCAAATAATTTTCTGAAAATTCTAAAATTAATTGCCTTATTAACCAGTGGCATATTTATTGAAGGGTATTTTATTACTCAGATTATTGACAGGAGAAAAAAATAAGGTGATTTCTTCATTTCTTCCTCAAGTAAAAAAGTTTGTATGTTTTGAATGGTGCTTTTAGACGGATGAAAGGGGTGCTTCTATCCTCTAAAGAAACCCATCTGAAGTGGATGCTCACAGTCATCTATTGGATGGAGCACAGGACCCCCAATGGAGGAGCTAGGAAAAGTACCCAAGGAGCTGCAGGGGTCTGAAACCCTATAGGAGGAAAAACAATATGAACTAACCAGTACCCCCTCCCCCCAAGCTCCTGTCTCTAGCTGCATATGTAGCAGAAGATGGCTTAGTGGGCCATCATTGGGATGAGAGGACCCTTGGTCTTGCAAACTTTATATGCCCAAGTACAGGGGAATGCCAGAGCCAAGAAGTGGGATTGGGTTGGTAGGGGATCAGGGTGGGGGTAGGGTATAATGGACTTTCGGGATAGCATTTGAAATGTAAATGAAGAAAATTTCTAGTAAAAAAATTGAAAAAAAAAATAAAAAGAAAGAAACCTGCCAGCACACAGACTCACACAAGCATCCTCTCAAGCCACTAGGATCAAACTCCTTACACAGTGAGGCCATTCTCCATAGCCCCATCTAATGTGTAAATGCATCATATTTGGGAATCAGATGATACAGTTGCCAAAATGCAGTGGATTACTAAACATGGGTCAAAGCGGCATTCATGGCAGGAGCCATTTGAATAGGATGAAAGGAGTACGCTTGCTACATTTCCTTTTCTGGTGTGCTGATAATTGAAACCAAGTGTCTTCCTAAAGAGAAAAGCCATGAGGGCTGCATCCACAGTCCACCTAGTCTCTCTGTGAGCTCCACTGCTTCTTCCTCTCCTAATTCATCCAGGAGACATCTTTTGCCAAAACATCACTTAATTTGGCTCACTGTTAGTTACTGTCATTGAGAAAGCCCAAGTGTACAGTAGATACTAGAAGAGTCAGAAGCAGGTATTCTGACATTTTCTAAATATAGCTTTCTTCCTTGTAAGTCAATGCTATAAGAACAAATTTGTTCATTTTCCATTGTGTTGTGAGAACATTAGCAGAGTTGGTAAGGCTGACGTAATGGAGAACAAAAACATATTCTGTTTTGATTCTGTCCAGCCCAAAACAACTTTCCATGGAGCACAGGCCATCTTAGAGAAGAGTTTGTAAAAATCAAAAATCAAAAATATCATTCATTGTTATTTAGAAAGGTTACCTAATTCACGTCTGCTTAAAAGAAGTTACTTAACTGAAGCTTAAGATGAAAAAAGAAATATTGAAATTTTAAACAGGTTGATATGATCCATGCTGTGTATTCCAGGATGACCTTGAACCCAGGGACATCCTCTAGCTTCAGCATTCCAAGTGTTAAGTACTCACAGATATAGGTCACCATATTCAATAGGAGAAAACCCACTTTAAGCTACAATTTATTGACATAAATAAAAATAAGGTGACACAATAGAGTCATGTTTAGGTCATCTTACAATGCTAAACTTGTTACTAATGCAGATCCTTTGGTTCTATTTTAGATATGCGGAGCTACAATCTGTACTATAACAAGACTCTCTGGAGATTTATATGGATTTATATCAAGTTTGAAAAGCCTTGGATTCTATTGAGAAGTCTTGGTACTTTTGTCCAAGATTAGTTAACTAACACAGTCACCAAGCGTGAGGCTCTTAAGAGACAGATACTTCATGTGTCTTGTTCAGCCCACCCTCTACCTTTGTAAATGTTCTAGTTAGCTGTAGTGAAAGACACTCACTGACTTGATATATTTGTTCCTCCAATACTAAAAATATTATACCAAAATAATGTAAACCAACAATTTTATGGGAAAGAGATTTGTACTCTGATTTTTTTTTTTTTCTAAGACAGTTGAGCAACTCTATGGTAGGAGTCGTGGCTCTAGTTGCATATGTAGCAGAGGACAGCCTAGTCAGTCGTCAATGGGAGGAGAGGCCCTTGGTCCTGTGAAGGTTCTATGCCCTAGTATAGGGGAATGCCAGGGCAAGGAAGCAGTAGTGGGTGGGTTGGTAAGCAGTTGGAGGGGGTGAGGGGAAAGGGGATTTTCAGAGGAGACACTAGGAAATGTAAATAAAGAAAATATCTAATAAAAAATTCAAAAAAACTTGCAAAACTAAATTATACTCATGCTACACTTTGCTATTACACCTGGGATATTAGTTCACCATCTGAAAATATGCTATTTATATATGAGAGTTCTTGCTGTTTGTTATGGAATGAAGAATGAAAGTTGTAAGAAACAACCAGTTTGGGTGGCGGGGACAAACAGACAAACAAAATCAGAGATGACTTCTTCTACAAGAGCATGTTCCTTGAAATATTTCTTGCTTCACTTTGTGAGACCAAAGGAGTTGAAAGAAAGAAAGGAGCTAAAAATAGAGAGCTCAATAAAGATGTAGTTGGTAGAGAAAGTAAGAAGAATGTACATTGCAATTTGAATATATTTTCATTGTACTATATCTTTAGGGACCTGAGCATTCGTTTATACTGCTCGTATTCAGATATATCACTTATTCTAAAATAAGGTTAAGAACAAAGGTTAATACTACTGTCCTTTTAATAAAAATGTCTTTAAACACACAAGAAAGAAGTGCAATAAAGTCATTTCTAAATATAATCTACCAAATAAATTAGGAAAGAATTTGAGAACTCTATGGTTTTGATAGAGAGACCTGAGAATAAGTAATACAAGGTAACCCCCACACAACTATTATAATAATGTGAGAGTATGCCAAATGTCTTCTATACTTACCAATTTTCAGGGTTAAATTGAATTGGAGAAACTGAATAATAATTGGACTTCTGTGTAATTTCTTAAGTGAAAGAATTGACAAAATGTAAGGTAAGTTGTTAATAATGGGCAATACTTATCTTAAAAACATGTACAGAGCTTTGTGAATATAGTATATAAAATGTTTTTTAAATAACTTATTTTTTACAGTGAATAACTTATTTTTTACTGTCTTCAAGGTGAACTTTTTCTTAAGAATCTTCATAGAACCCAGGAAAATATATTTTAATATTTCTATTTAAAAACAAGTGAATATCATTTAAAGAGTATATATAACTAATTTAAGTTGACAAGAGAATGTTGTTAGACTCTAAATTAGGCCTCTGTATGTATGTATAAAAGAGAGAAATGGATTTTACTGAACTCCAGTAGCTGAAAGAGTAGTAATCACACTCCCCATGATGACATGCAGGGAAGTGGAGCTGAAATACAACGCAAACAAATCAGTGTGGATGTGTTTATTTCAGGTTAGATGAGCAATCCATTCTCAAATGAGAAGTCTATAATGATACAGCCTGTATTAACAAAGAGGAGGGAAATGTCAGCAGAGCAATGTCAGCCGAAAATGTTCAGAAGACAGCAGTGACCTTGGCTTTTGGATTACTGAGTACATAAATTAAAGGAAAAAAAAAAAGACCCAGCTAATTGGCCAAATAAACTGAAGGGATACCTGAATACCTGCACAAGCATTTTCTTCCAGAGGATATTTTGCTACTTATGAGACAGCAGTTAGAAGTGTAACCAGGCCACAGTTGGTTGCCCAGCTCAACAAATCTTCCCACTTAACTGGAAATTGGTATAGAGTTATGCTTTAATAAATTT